>BRXX01000241.1:0-55585 GCA_030267905.1 Triparma verrucosa
CTAACCCTAACCCTAACCCTAACCCTAACCCTAACCCTAACCCTAACCCTAACCCTAACCCTAACCCTTAACATGATCTCTTATCTTGCAAAATTTATTGTCCGTTCTGCCAGAAATTGGATGCAATCCCCTGGATCCTTTTGCATCATCCACCTCTCTCACGGATGCATGCATGGATCCTAGCGACCAACAACGAATCGCTCAGGAGTCATTCGCTTCAATCTTCGCCGGAGTTGCGGCTACGCTTACCGGACATCCCTTGGACATAGCAAAGGTGTTACAGCAGACAGGAAGGAAAAGCGTCTCATCAGCAGTCCTCTCTAACCCCTTTCGCGGGCTTGGCCCGCCTATCTTTTCATCCGCGTCTACAACCTTGGTCACTTTCTCTCTATTCAACAACCTCTATTACTCTCCACTTACAAACGGGTTCATTGCTGGTCTAGGAACGGCCATCATCACAACTCCCCTCGATCTGCTCAAGATCCGGCAACAGCTCAACAAAGCCTCGCTAACCTCGTTAGTCTCTAGCGGCTCTATATCCTCAATATCCTCCAAGCTTTTCAACGGCTTCTCAGTCAACTGCCTTCGAGAGGGCATCTTCACGAGCGTCTATCTCGGCATCTACAAAGAAATTCGTCCCACACAACCCACCCTCCTCCAGATAATTCTAGCCTCCTCCTCGACCGGGGCCGTTGCCTGGGTAGCTAGCTACCCATTTGATGTAATAAAGACACTTCAGCAGAGCGAAGGCATCACCATAACCTCTGCATTTAATCGAGTCTACTCTCAGCACGACACATGGAAAGGATTCTTCCGTGGATGCGGTGTCGGGACCGTCCGAGCTATCCTAGTCACGGGTTCCCGCCTTGCTGTATATGAATACATAATGGCGAACGTCCAATAGAATAATTAGAATAATTAAAAAATAATTAATAAATCATCGATACAACATGAATAATAAAAACGTTCGAATAAATATAATTTTAACCCTCCTCACTTCGAAATCGCCTTTTTAAGCCTCCCCCTATCCTCCTCCCCAAACCCAATCCAATCCAAATACCCTTCAATCCCCCCCCACCTCTCAAACCCCTCCAACGTCTCCCTCATAACCTCTTTAGGCGCTCCCAAAAAAACCTCCGGCCTCAAATCCCTCTGCTGCAACGCCCCAACCATCGCATCCTCATCATCCATCTCCTTATAAACATCCGCACTAATAGAATAATCATCAACAATCTCATCGTCACCTACCCCAATCAACTTCAATATAATCGCCGTTATAACACCAGTCCTATCCTTCCCAGCCGTACAATAAAACGCTACAGGATGTCTTTCTACGTCTGACATTAATTCTAAAACATATTTTATACCCTTTTTACCACGGACGAGGATTAGGTCGTTCACCATTTGGAGACCGCCGTCGTTTATGCAGGTTAGGAAGTACGATTTAGCTTTTTTGCGGACGCGCTTTGACATTAGACCGGGGGAGAGGGCTGCGACCTGAATGGAAAGGGGGGGAATTATATTATGGGAGGAGATCGTGAGTTTGTTTTGAATCGGTGTTTTTTATTTATTTAGCTTTTTAAGGTTGTTGTGCGGTTTCAAATAGACTGCTTCACAATTAAATAAATAAAATATAATCACGTCGACGTCCTCACCTTTGCAAGTTTCCTCTTCTCAATCTTCGATATCGTACCAAGCACATACTTCTTCTCATCCATAAGACTAACGAAATGCCTCTCCTTCCTTGACTTCCTCTCTGGGTCGAGCTTAGTCTTGGTGTCGACTTCCCTGGGTGAACGGATGGACGACCATTTAACGGACGTGAAGTCTGAGTAGACTTCGTTCGTGTTTAATGTCAGGTCAGATTCTAACTCTGTTTTAGAACGTAGGTCGATTAGAGTTTTTATGCCGAGGTTGTTCCATTCTGAAATGTCGGGGCCTTTGGCGTTGGAGGGCATGCCGGTGCGGTAGATGGTGTGGGGTTTTATGGGGGAAGAAGGGGGAGAGGAAATGTCACGGACGTTCTTTATTGAGGAGAAGGTTGGAGTGTTGGTTGGAGTGTCGGTTGGAGTGTTGGGAGGAGGAGGAGGAGGAGGAGAGGAGGGAGTGGAGTGAAGGAGAGAGGAGGATGGGGATGATGTGGGAGGACGAGGAAGGAGGAAGGGAGACGTTGCGGGAAGGAGAATTGCAAGCACGAGGATGGCGAGGAGGGCGTATAAGTTGTGTGATAAGTTGTGCATTATTTTCTTTATTTAACGACAATGTGGTGCAGAGCTGTTGATTATCTGTAGAAGAGCGACTGTGTTAGTGACTAAAGTGTTCACGTTGGCATTTACGGTCGCTTAATATGTCTAAAATTGGATGTCCATAAAGTCATCAGCGCATTGCTGGCCAGCAACTTTGTCTGAATGGCCTCTATTTATTCAATACGAACGTTCACGTCACATTCGAACACTTATTATTATAGAACGATGGAATGAATCGCACAGCGATGATCCGACGAGTATCTTGTCGACGTAATTAGCGCTGCAGTACTCACACTCTTATATGGTTCCAGGAGCATTTCCTCCAAATGTTGAATCGTCTATTATTGCTTTAATACGATAAGATGCGCACTCAATGTCATAGGTCAGTCTTATTGAATGTGAATTGTTAGCGTTTGATGTCTCTATAGTATAGTGGTTGGGTCGTAAAAATGAAAATAATGGCCCTTTCCTGTTTGACGAGTAAGGACGAGGAATGCACTGTTATGGTCCTATTGTGGTCCCTATTGTAGTCTCTACTCTAGTCTCTACTCTAGTCTCTACTCTAGTCTCTACTCTAGTCTCTACATGTTGTCGCTATAATCATACATCGTTCGTGTCGCTACTTATAACTTTCCTCGTTTCACAGCCTTTCTTATCGTACTGTCGTACTGTCGTACTATCGTACACTATCCCATGATAAGATATAGGAACATAAATGAGGTATATTAATAATTATTATATTAATAATTATCATTATACCATTCGTATTGTATAATAGCACTGAAACACGCTCATTATCGTAACGATTGATATCATACATGCACTCACACCCAATTAATATTCTATCCACAGTATTCTATCGCAATCAATGATGATACAAAGGCCTCATATTCGCTTCCTCTCTTCAAACTCCTCTTCCTCCTCCTCCTCCTCCTCCTCCTCCTCTTCCTCTGCTCTCCGTACTAAAATCCTAACCGCCTCCCTCTCCCATGTCCCAAACCATGGTTGGGGTTCCCCCTCCATAACCGCCGCCCTAAAATCCCTCAACCTCCCTCCGACCCTCCACCCTCTCGTCCTCCCCCCCGGTTCGATCTCCCCCTTCTCCCCCTCCTCCCCCTCCTCCTCCTCCCTCCCCCAAATCCACCACCACATGAACCTCTCCAACGCCACCCTCTCATCCTACACCTCCACCCTCCCCCCCTCCACCTCCTCCTCCTCCCGTTACCACACCTTAATAAAACACCGTCTTTCCTCCAACATCCCTTACCTCCCCAACTCCCATTGGTCACATGCAATGTCACTCGGCGCTCTCCCGTCAAACCTCCCCTCAACAACGAAAATTCTAGACGAAACTATTAGAATTATATGCGAACCTAACTCTAATAATTATGTTAAATCATACGGTGAAAGGTTAGTTATTGGCGGTGTATACGCCGCGACAGAATTTTATATGTTGAATGATACAAGTGATGATTACACCTTAACTTGGAAATTTTTAAATGATCTTTTAGAGGATGTTACTTTACGTGAAAACGAAACATTAGCTGATAAAGTATTCGATGGTGGTGTTAATGTAGGTGGAGTTTTAACGAATGTTTTATCAGGGGTTTTAGGGAAAGTTGGAGGAGAATCTTTACAAGGTGTTAGTCAGGTTTTGGATAGGATTGAGAAGAAGGAGAAATTAAACACTGACGATGGGTGGAAGGAAGTTAAGGGGGATCCTAATAAAGTTTTTCCTTAAAGCTTTTAATTTAATTAAAACAACATACTTCATCTTTTTTTTAAATAAAACACACACAATTATAGCTCCTGGTCGCGAGGAGGCCAGGGGAAGTTATCTCCGTTTCTATCATCCTCATCCCAACGCGTGACATCAGAAGTTTGAAAAAGCCAGTAAAATATCTTATCCTTCAGCGAACCTTTGACGGCTTGGACGTCTAAGTCTTGGGAATAGTACAGGTTGTTGGTCTCACGGGGATCGTCTTGGAGGTTGTATAGCTCGCCGTCGTGTTCCTCTTTCGTGACGTCAGTTCTGAGGACCAGCTTATAATCGAGCGTGCGGACCATGATCGACCGACATACGCTGAGAGGTTGCTCTTGTTCCTGAAGCACTTTCGGATAGTAGTCAGTGTCGACGGCGGGAATACCGCCGTTGCTTGAGTCTCCTTCGAAATCACGTGGCTCGTTGGTTCCGTAACCACCCTCGGCAAAGACAGCTCGCGACGGGTCGCCTGCCACTCCGTTCATAATGTTGTCCGTTAGACTGACGCCAAAGTGAACGTGCTCGGGTTCAATCCCGGCGAACTCAAGCATGGTCGGCACAATGTCAAATAACTGCACCTGTTCGTTGTGCACGTTATCGGCGACGCCTCCAGGGGCTCGAATAATCAAAGGAACACGAGTGAGGACATCTTCGAGTCCGCTAGGCCACTTTTCAACGAGGCCGTAATCTCCGGCGTAGTCGCCGTGGTCGGAGAAAACTGTCACTACCGTATCATCCGCAAGGCCAGAATCGTCGAGCGCGGACATGAGCTCTCCGAAGAGGAAGTCACTGAAGGCGATAGAGCCGAGGTAGACGGAGTGAAGTTTCTTCCAGAACGCTTCGTCGAGGGATGTCAAGTTTCGGTACTGACGGATCAACGCGTGGTAATCAGGGTGATTATTTTTCACGTCGAGAGGGTCGGTTGCGCGAAGCGGTGGAATGGTGTCGGGGTCGATCATAGAGTAAAAGGGCTCGGGGCAGGAGTAGGGTGGGTGAGGATTCAACAAAGGAAGAAAGAGGAAGAAAGGCTCGTCCTGCGAGGGGTCAAACGACTTCAGGAAGTTGATAGCCTCGAATACGTTGTTGTAGTCCTGGGTTTGGTTGAAGGTGCCCTGCGTCGGCTCCGTGAGCATTGAGTAGTACCTTGGGTCATCGAGGGTGAAGTTGTTGGGTCCATTGTTCATCCCGTTCATTTCTTTTGCAGTGGTGACGCTGGAATTCCAGGAGTCAACCGCCATCATGTCGTTCTATGTGATGAGTTAGAAACGTTGCGGGGGTGGTTGGTAGAGCTACGAAATCACGCCTCACCTTGCCCCACCAGTGCACTTGGTAGCCACTACTTTTGAAGTACTTGAACAAGTTCGGCTCAGTGGAATGCAGGAGAGACCAGAGAGAACGATGCCCTGCAACGTGGGTAGGCCAGCCTGTTACAAAGGCGACGCGAGACTGGGAGCAGACTGTGTGGCTTGTGTGTGCCTGGTCAAATCTAGTGCCGGATTTAGCGAAAGCATCAAAGTTCGGGGTTTTGGTGAAGTTGTTTTGGTAGGAGCCGATGCTTTCAGCACGCATCTCATCTGGTTGGTAGAAGATGAAGTTCTTAGGGTTTGCTACGGCGACGTCGAGAGTGACGAGGATGAAGATGAGGAAGGAGGCAGGGCTTAGGGGGGGGTGGAGCGCCATGGCGCGTGTCGTGGGACAGTCCAACAGAGGGTAAAAATTTCCCTGAGAAGATGAGAAGTAGGGGTACTATCTTGTAGCTTATAGTTTCCATTGGGCGTGCTGCTCAAAACCATGTTCCTCTGGTTGCTCGAAAGTATTATATTCCTCCCCTGGAACTGTCTACTATGGGCAGCCCGATACTACACCTTCGAAGTAAAGACAAAGAGGAAAGGCGTCGTCGAAACTTATTTGGACGCACACAACATTAAATATACTCAGGTGCACGCTACAACCTCCGATGGGTACACGCTTACAATGCAAAAATTAGGAGTGGATGGCGGCCAGCCTGTGTTCTTTTTACACGGAATGTTCGAGTCGAGTGCGATGACGCTTGCGCACGGGTTAGAGAGCTTGCCGATCAAATTAGCTCAAGACGGTTACTGGTAAGATACTTGAATTTGATCATCTTACTTCCACGTTCTTACTACTAAACACGCCCGTCCTTCAGCGTCTATTTAGGCAACGTTCGTGGAAACATTTACGGTTTAAAAAACTCAAATCTTTCCCCATGGTCTATCGAGTTCTGGAATTTCAGCGTCCGCGATCACGCTTTAAAAGATTTTCCAGCAATGTTGAATCTAATAAAATCCGAAACGGATCAGAAAATTACTGTTATTGGACAGTCTCAAGGTGCTCTCGTATCTATGATGGGTTTATCTAATTCTCCTAATCTGAATAAATATGTTAATCTTTTGGTACTACTCTCCCCTGCATTAGTCCTCCGCATCCCCACAAACCCTCTAGTAAAACTAGTCTTCACGTTACCTCCGAGTTATTTTGGTTCTCCTCTTTTTTTCTCCTTCGTTTCGATAACTCAATTATTCATCCCCGATTTCGTCGCCAATATATTCGCCTTTAAAGCTTTAGAAATAAGCGGAATGAGTTTATTGCCTTTAGATAGAGAAGGGGCGGGGGAGGTTATGAGTAGCACACCTAGTGGGTATTTGACGACAGATAGTATGAGGTTTTATGTGGAGGTTTTGGAGAAGGGGGAAGAATTCTTTAGGGATAAGAAAGGGGAGCTTGGGGGGTTTGATGTAGGAAAAGTTGACGTACCCGTCGGCTTGTGGATTGGGGAGGAGGACGTGGTGATACATACGGAGAAGACGGTCAAATTGTTGAAAGATGAGATGGGTAATAGTTTGGTTTACGTGAAGGTTCTGGAGGGGTACGGTCACACTGATTCTTGGTATTCTAAGGACAGCATTGAGAGGTTGGGGGGAGACGTCAAGCGAGTAATCGACGAAAGAAGGAGTTTGGGGAGAAAGAATGCGAGTAGAAGTGGGAGCAGGAGCAGGAGTAAAAGCAAAAGCAATAGCAAACGCTCATAATTTCTAATTCGAATTCTCTTTGCCCCTTATTTCTTTTCTTTTTTTCTATCCTCCCTTGTTTTTCGCGTCTTCCCTTCCCCTTCCCCTTCCCCTTCTACCGTTCTACAACCCCCTAACCCCACCCACCTACCTCCCACTCAAAAGTCCTTGAAAATGGACTGGCGCCCTCCGTAGGTCTCAATCCTCTCGGGCTCGTCGTCGTAAATGTCATCGAAGTTGCTCACGTCCATGCTGTCCTTGATGGGAGGCGTCCAAGGCGCCGTAGGCTTCTTCTGCTTGAGCTCTCTCCAGTTGATGTTCTCGAAGAATTGGTGCTCCTTGACATCCTCGCAACCTCCCCTCATGCAGCCCAGCCTCGCAAGGACCTCCCTGGTGCACAGCCCCTCTACGAGATCCTGCGCGTCCTCGGGGAAGCCTCGGGGGTATTCGATGTTGTCGTTCATAATGTTTCTGCAGATACCCATGGTGTCGTCGGGGTCGTAGCCGACGTACGGGGTCTTTCCCACGAGCATCTCGTAGATGAGGACTCCGAGGGCCCAGTAATCGACGCCCTTCCCGTGGCCGGTGCCCTGCACGAGCTCAGGCGAGAGGTATTCAGGGGTTCCGCAGGTGGTGTAAGTTTTGTCCACGACCTTCTTGGCGAAGCCCCAGTCTACGATCTTCAAATAACCGTCCGTGGCAATGAGAATGTTCTCGGGCTTCAAGTCCCTGTAGACTATCTTGTCGGTGTGGATGTAGTCGTACACGGACAGAACGCACGCTGCGTAAAAGGCTGTGTCGGCGGAGTTCAGCTGCGACGAGATTGGAGTTAGTAGACGAGAGAGAATTGCACCAACCCTAACCCTAATAGCTCGTCGCTCACCTTGTTCTCGACGGAGCCGTCGCCGTGAAGGAGGCGGAAGAGCTCTCCGCCCATGACAATTTCCAAGAGCATGTAGAGGCAGTCACTGTCCTGGAAGGTGCCGTAAAGGTGCAAGATGAAGGGGTGCTTGAGGCTCGCCGTGAGCTCTCTCTCGCTCATGATGTTCTTCTCCTGCCTCGTGAGTCTGATGGCCTCCTTCTGGAGGGCCTTGAGGGCGAGGATCTGCAATAGCGAGTAACGTTGTTCGTAGTGTTCGAGAGTTAGAACAGTAATACGCCGATAAGTCTTCGTCGGGTCTTACCTGGCCCGAGGCTGTGTGAGTGGCAATCCTGACCCTGCCAAAACTGCGAGCGTAAAGTTTGGTATTAACGGTTGAAGAGTTAGAATATCGTAGCGACAGAAAGGCGCTATTACAAACACATCACCCACATCACCCACATACATATAACATACCTGCCAGTACCAAGGGTCCTGCCTGGCTTGAGCTCAGTAATGCTTTTGATGTTGATGGGCTGAAAGAGCTCCTCTTCCTCCTCTTCCTCATCGTGCAAATCTAAATTCGCCAAGTGGCCGAGGTTTCCTACCCCGAAGCTCTGCCTGGCCTTGTGCTTGTTCTGGAAGCGCGAGTCGGATGCTACCCTGAGCCTGGCAATGTTCTGTCCCGGAAGCTTGCACTCCAGGTCAACCAACGTCTGGCTCATGAGCGCGAGGCACTCGAGGTCGTTGACGGCCATGACTGTGGTGCCGTATGCGTCGTTCTTGAGGAGGGCCTCCTCTCCGAAGCACTCGCCGGCCCCCAGCACGATGTCCTCTCCCGTGGAGCACTCGAGAGAGGCGTTACCAGTCCTGATTAGGAACATGTGGTCCGCGCGGTACCCCTTGCAGATGACCTCGTCCTCCTCGTCGAACTCCATGGGGATGAGCCTCTCAGCGATCTTGCTGAGCATGCTGCCGTCGAGGGAGGCGAAGATGTCCAAACTCTTGAGCAGCGTCATCCTCATGTTGGTCTCGAGGACGTCCTTCAGGGACCCAAGAACCATGTTGAATACGTTGGCGCTGATGGTGTAGCAAGTCAGCTCGGCAGTCGCGATGACGTCCGCGGCACGGAGCTCGTGGTACATCAGGGCGCGCTCTCCAAAGAACTTTCCGGGGCCCAGGTCAATGTCTATGTGTTTTATGTTGCTGCTCTGCCCGTGATCCTCCGCCTGCACCTTACACACGACTGATCCTTCCTTGATCACAAACATTTCCGCCCCCACGTCGCCCTTTTGGACCACCATCTCCCCTTTCTGGAACCTCTGGACGTCCACGGCCTGGGCCAGGGTGCTCATCTGCGCATCGTCCAAGCCCTCCAGGATGTCAACATTCTTCAGGAACGAAATAATGTCGTCAAACGCGTTGAGGCTGGTCGCGGCGAGGGTGGCTCGGAAGGTGTTCCTGTCGAGCCCCCAGAGAATAGCGGCCGACGTGCACTCGAGCGTCGCGGCGCGCGGGGAGTTGTGCATGAGAGCGAGCTCTCCAAAGGCGGCGCAGACGTCCTGTGGTTGTGTTGGGTGTTCGTGAGAGTTAGAAAATAAATACGTACGACCTAACATCGGAGCTTTAGCCCCACCTCAACAGTCCCAACACTCTCGTCATTAACCCTAATATCAAAAGTTCCCTCTTCAACTATGTAAAAGTAATCTCCCTCGTCACCCTGCTTGATGGCCACCTCTCCCGGCTTGGGGGTAAACTTCTCCATCGCATCCACGAGGGTGATGATCTCGGCGTCTGGGAGGCGGGAGAAGAGGAAGTGCGACAGCAGGGCGTTGGCAATAATCTCACGTGATACGTCGCCTTTGGGGATGACCTTCTTGGCCGTCGACCTGAGGGCTCTCGGGTCAAGGGACTCTCCGAATAATGCCTGCTTCTTCTTCCTATTACGCATGGCCTGGGCGCTGCTTCCCTCCGGCATGCTGAGGCTGTGGAGGGGGCGAGGCGGGGATCGTTAGGCGCGTGGAAGTAGGGTTGACCTTGGTGAACATGTGTGCCCCCGTGGAGGTGAACTGCCACCCTCCTGCCACCCTCCTCACTGAACCATGAGAACAATTTCGCGTGTCGACGATTGGCCACTGGCGGCGGTGGACGAGACTCGGCAACCAGGTCCCCGGCTGCCCGCTCGCCTAACTCACCTGCTCTTCCTGCCCATCTCCACGGCATCACTGTTCGGAATGTCGCTGATACTATCCCTATTTCCCCTAGGCTTGGACCTGTCGAACTTCGAGCCGCGAACTTCGCGCTGTGATGCACGAGTGCTCGAGTGCAGAGCCGGGGGTTCTGAGCTAGATCTGCTGCTCCGAACGAAATTCGACATTTTAGGCGGGGAGGGAGGGAGACCGGGGCACGGAGATCAGCTGATGTAGGATATTTATCTGTTTGTGTGTGTGGGCACGGAGAGGGGGGCGGAGGAAGGGGGGGGGAGATTATTGCAGAATAGTGGGAGGGGTATGTGTTGTGTAGGGGGCTTGTTACGCTACGTGTGTGGAGTGAAAGTTGGGGATATTGCGAGCTCAGTTTCGTGAAGGAAGGGGAATGTGATTCCGCAAAAAAATTGGATTGGAAAAGCAAATCGCCCGATTTCAGGATTGTTATCGTTTTTCGTTATCCCTGTCAACGACGCTCGACTGCTGCTGTATCCAGGGTGGTAGAACAGCAGCTGTTGAAGATTTTTCAGTCTGTGTTCCAAAATCTCTTTGCTCGTCGAACTATCAATATTTGAGTTCCAGGGTTGGGGCAACACCTGCGGTCGGCTGGCAATAATCGCAATACCGTCGAAATGGTGGAGCTAAAGATAGGCGTCATCGACAACCGCTACTCTCGGCAGGGCGGGTTCAACCACGTTACCTATGTCATCGAGGTGACCTGCCTGGACCAAGGTGAGTGATTGGGTGCTTGGGTGCTGGCCCGCTTCCCTTTTCTTTCTGCGGGTTCTTGCCTGCTACACACTTCTAATTCCTCGCCTCGCCTTCTTTTTCGTTTTCGCTGCAGCCTCTGCAAAACGCTTCGCGGCCCCCACAGTCTCGCAAGTCCATCGGCGCTTTCGTGAATTCCATGCCCTCTACGAAAAGCTCACCACTGCAAATAGCCTGATTGCGGACCTCCGTTTCCCCAGCAGGGTCACGCTGGTGGAGAGCGACGTTAGGGCCAAGAGGCAGCAGAAGCTGGATGTCTTCCTGAAGGAGGCTTACAGAATGTGTTTGGGGAACGACGAATGCTTATCGATATTGTATGCATTCTTGGGAGGTGAGGCACCACTGCACTAGCTTGTAGCCTTGACTTAATTCTAACTCGTCGCAGTTTCGACAAGCGGAATTAGCTGCACGGTACTTGCTTTCAAGGAACTTCCTGTCGAGCCGAGCTCGGAGGACAGGGAGGACAAGAACGCCAAGACGAAGGTGTTCTACACCGTCAAGGTGGTCGACATTGACAAGAACTGTTTCAATGTTGAAAGGCGATTTAGCGAGTTCTACGAGCTTCACCAAAAGACCAAGAAGTACAACAACAAGAGGCTCACCCACGGGTGCGAGTTCCCCAGCAGGGTCCTGGGGGCTGGAGGGACTGCGGCCGTGAGGATCAGGCGACAGCAGCTTGAGGACTGGCTGTACCAGCTGAACGCCATCTACCCAATGACCCCTGAGCTGCAGGCGACGATCTTCGAGTTCGCCGATCTAGACAGCAACGGATTTAGCAAGGCCAGGAACCAGGCGAGTAAGGTCAAGGAGGCACAGCCTAATAGGAGGGCCAGCGCCATTCAAGTGGAGGATGATGTTGAAGACGGGCAACAGGGGGCAGCGCTGTTAGATTCAGTCCTGGAGGACGACGAGAGGGTGAGGAGGCACACTTTCGGAGATGGGGATGGGGAGAATTTTGAGCAGGAGTTTGAGCAGGAACAGGAACAGGAACAGGAACGGATTGATGTCCAGACGTCCACTGTGCCCATTCAGATCCCTCTTCCGATTCCCCCTCCTCTGACTGAGAGGGTCGTGGCCAACTTCGGGCCCAGCTCGAACATAAGCGACATCACGAAGTCGTGGGACCCGAGCCCTCGCTCTGGTCCCTCGTCCGTGGCGTCTTCGCTCACTGACGTCGACGAGGGGGGGGGCGAGCTAGGGGGGAAGAAAGCGAAGAAGAGGCGGTCTTCGGGGAAGGAAGTTTTAAGAAGTATTGGAAAGGGTCTGAGCAAGATTGGTCTGTCCAAGAAGAAGCTCTTCAAGAAAAAGAATAAAGCCGGGGGGGCAGGAGGGGGGGGTGGAGGGGGTGGCGGGGCGATGTTGACTGTCCATGATCACTTGGAGAAGCTGGAAAACGAACAGGAGCTACTGGGGGCGAAGGAGCTCATCGAAGAGTTCGATATCATGGGGGGCTGCTCCGGCAACTCAACAGAAACGGCGAGGGTCGTGCTCGCAATTGTTCTCCAGCACTCGGCGAGCACCCGCTTCCACGAGCTTCTCCTCCACGCGATGGAATTCCTCTACAAACACACGAGGCAGGAGGGAAACGTGGACTTCAAGGAGGTGAGGAGTAATTCTTCGTGAGGGCGAAGTGAATGCGAAGTGAGGGCGGAGCGAGGGCGGAGCGAGGGCGAAGCGAGGGCGAAGCGAGGAGCTTGGAATATGTCCCGCGACGCGCCGAGAATGCGCTCGCAACTCGCTGCTGCTTTATTGAACCTGTTCGCCGCCACGCTATGCACATTCTAACAACTCGTCGCTTCTCTCGCCGCAGCTCTCGTCGCTAGGGGGGGTCGCCGTGCTTTGCTACTCACTCAAGAAAAACATCGGCCAAGTCAACCACGTCAAGAACATTCTGGAGCTTCTCTACGATGTTTCCAGGGTCGACAGCGAATTCAAGGGAAGCCTCCCGCCCTACGCCAAGCAGACGTTTCGCGACTGCAGTCTGCTGCTGGGGAGCGGGGGTGGCGACTGGGATATTCACCTCAAGGCGTTGAAAGAAATAGCAGAAAAGCTTTAATAGTATGAATTGATTTGTTATTTAAGTTAGATTGGGGATGTAATGGGGGCCGTGGTGCCCGGTATAACAAAGTGCCTCTTGTGCAGGGTCCGCTGGTGCCTTCCGAGCGAACGCGACTCCTTCGCCCTGAAGGTGCAGCCGTCCAGTTTGCAGTAGTGCCAAACCACGTCTATGTCGTGGATGTTTGCTCGGTGCTGTTTCACGACCAGCGCCCTCTTCGCTTGGAAGTTGCAGTTCGGCTCTGTGCAATGAAAGAAGGTGGCGTTGATGCCGTGCTTGTCCGCCTTGTGCCTCTTCACCTTCCCCGCTTCCTTTGCCTCGTAGTTGCAACCCGGAACTGTGCACTTGTGCATGATGACGTTGATCCCATGTTTGGTTGCCTTATGTCCCTTGAGATTTGACGCCTGCATACATATAAAATTTTGTGTTAGAGTTATGTGTGAAGATGATGCTTAGATTAAATTTTACAGCAGCTTCTCACCTGCTTGGCTTTGTAGTCGCAGCCTGCCTGATCACATGAAAACCAGCGGACGTTGACGTTGTGCTTCGCGGCCTTGTGCGACTTCATGTGGTTGGGATTGCCAATCTTGTACTCGCAGCCGTCGATACCACAGGTCCGTATAATACCGCCCCACTTATTTCGCACAACGCCTTTTATACGCAGGGGAATTTTTATAGAAGGTATCCTTGGATTTGTTGGATCCTTCGCCCGGCTCTTCCGTTGTCTATTGGAGGGTGCAGGGTGAGGGTGAGGGTGATGAAACAGATTTATTTGTTTGCTGCATCCACCGTTGGTGCATGACAAGAGTCGGACTTACATTTTTACTTTGGCAGGTACTTCTGTTAGTTGGTTCTGCGCTTCAGGGGGGGGGACTACAGGAACAGCTGCGAAATTCAGGAGCGCAGTCGCAACGGCCGTTTCGGTTACTTTAGAAAGAGGGTTTGGTGGAGTGAGAGGAATGGAAGTCGGCAGGGGAGTGAAGGTGGCCATATTGTATTTTGTCGCTCTATTCAGGATTGGGGGGGTAAGGGGGAGGGCAGAGCGTATAGCTGTGCTATAAGTGGGAACGGATGTTGTGTAGTTGTTGTTCAAGTGATTTCAAGAAAGAGTCAAAAACACTCACAATCCATGTTCTTCTGAATGTTATTTTATTGATAAGTTTTGGCTATATTCTTCTTTTTGAGCCTTCTAAGAAAATTAATATACCATTTATAAGACAAAAAAAAGGTTTTTAGTAGGTTTTTTGACATTGACAAATTTGAATACAAATTCAGGGTCCAATTTGGATCAAAGGTGTTCTCAAAGCAATTTAAATATGCTCAGTATTTCAAGTATGGATCTTATTTTGTCTATAACACTTTACATTATGAAAATCACTCGTGGAAAAAAAGGCAAAATGGGCTCTTCTGGAAAAGTTTTAGACAGCAAAAATACTTTGAGAGGTCTTAAGGTGGATAATGTGACCATAATCTACCATAAAAACCTCTCTTTTGAGAGATAAAATTCTCCGGAAAAGTGACAGTCGTCAAGAACCTCTATTCTGCGGCTCCCTGTAGTCTTCTTTTTTCCGCGGTTCCAGTCTCATATTTCTCCGCCCTCAATCAACTTATTACCACACTGATCGTTACCGTTCATTGATATATCCCACCTTAGAGCTACGACTCTCCGCCTTCTACTGCCCACTACCGGCACTCCACCGCCGCCATGCTGCCATCGCAGACGTCGTTCCTTGACGCGCTGTCAACCCTGACTGCTCATCCAAATCCTGAGGATGACCCCACCCTCGACCCGACGGATTACGACCAGAACAAGGCGAACGAGCTACCGAGCCTGTCAAAGTTGCTGGCTCACACTCCGATGCTCAAGGCTTGGTCGGCTGGCATGTGTAAGATGTTCGCTCCATTCGTGCTCTTGATCGTGCTGGTCCACTGCGCGATGGGGTTTGCTCGCTTCAAAATGTACCCGGACAAGAGGACGAGAACTCGCCACCTCCAAACAGCCCTCGTTGTCCTGCTCTCACAGATCATAGCCCACGATGACATGTACAAGGCTGAGTACAACGTCGCCGCTCTCGTCCCCCTTAACTGCCTCATCCTCATAGTCGAGCTCGCCATCTTCCTATCCTCCTCCTCCTCCCCTTCCCCCTCAAAACTAAAACTCCTTCCGTTCATCTCCTTAACCCTGAAGCTCTCCGTCTTCACCATATTCCTCTTCCCCGCTCCTCCCCCGAGCATAAGCATAAGCGATGCGCTGTACCGCATCGAGAGCTACGGCCCTGGGCGGCCGTGCCAGAACGGCGACACGCTGCCTGGACTGTACCACAGCAACACCACCTTTGGAAGTGCCACTGCCCAACACTGGTCCTCCTCAGGCAAGACTGATTATGACACTCGGCGCACCCCTTGGGCCTTCAGCGGGGACAGCCGGACGCTTTTCCCCTTCGTCCTCGCGGCAAACTCCTTCGGCGATGTTAAGTTCGACAGGCGCTGGGTCCCCACATCGGATGGCGAATTTGTGGCTGTGGACTGTCACTTCCCTGAGGTGAGCTGGAAGGAGCGCGATACTAGCACTCGTACTTCGGATTCTAACTCGCCACGCTCATCGCAGGACCGTGATCCGTCTAACCAGGACGTCTACATAATCCTGCACGGTCTGAACGGCGGCTCCTCGGAGGACTTCATCAGGGACTTTGTCACTGCGGAGCACAAGTCCGTGAGCTGTGTCATGATCGGAAGGGGGATGATGTCAACGCCCGTGACTGCCGGGAAGGTGAGAAACTGCGATGAACGCACAATCACCACAATCAATACTAAATAATGATTCTAACCCGTCACAATAATGATTTTAACCCGTCACTCCCCTCCACTGCTGGCCGCCAGATGTTCAATGGAGCACGCACCAGTGACATTTCCAACGTGGCCAAGCAGATGAGAATCGCCATGGACAATTCCGGGTTCAACGGGAAGCTAGTCGGCGTCGGCTACAGCATGGGGGGAATCGTGCTTTCCAACTACGCCGCCAGTTCCGGAAAGGATTGCGCGTTGGACGCGGCTGTGGCGATCGGAGGGGGCATCGACATGCGGTTCAATGTTTGGTACGGCAGGAGCCTCTGGCTCTGGCAGCCGTTCCTCGCCCGCACGCTCCTGGACCAGTTCTACTACCGCTATCTGCCCCACTTCAAGGATACGTTGACGTCTGAGCAGAAAAAGGCCACCGAAGAGGCCGTCAGCGTCACCGACGTCGACACACACATGGTCGCCCCTTACAACGGCTACCCCGAGGTGAACGATTACTACGTCGCAATGTCTGCGGCCTCCGACTTCGAAAGCGTGGAGAACCCCGGCGCCATAGGAGACGTCTCCATCCCGCTGGCCATCGTGAACGCCCTGGACGACCCGATTGTCTGCGAAAAGTGCGTAGGGGACCCGAGGCTAATCTCGCAGACGGGGGCCGGGAAAATATTCTTGTTGCTGACGAAACGTGGCGGCCACGTAGGCTACCCGCTGGGGTTAGGGGTGAGGTCGGGGAAGTGGAGCTGGATGAGCGATGTTGTAGAAGCATTTGTAAAGGCGATTAAAGCTGGGGAGAAGGCGGATGAGGGGGTCGAAGTAGAGGAGGGTGTAGAGAAAACCGCTTCCGAAGTAAACCGCAAGAGTGGCGAGGAATTATAGACGTTTTAAAGCTAAAATATTACTATAGTTAGACGTGCATGGATTTGGTAATGCGATTTGACCTTGGTCGTCCCCGAAAATCTCTCTCCTGCACACGAACTTGTAATTGTTTTCACGGAGCTGGAATGTAGCGGTGGGGGATGACTCCTGTGAGAATAAAGCACGACGACAGATCAGCCGGTCTTATTGTGGACGGAAGGCGGTTTAACACTGGGTTAATTTCAGCAAGAAAATAATCCCTGGTCAGGGTGTTGAGAACAGTTACATCTATTATAGCCTTCACACGGACTTAGACGGAGAAATTTATATCAGGGCGGGGTTATAGGGGGATTTGCTGATCAGAAATTGGGAGGGGGTTCGAGGGGTGGCGGAGTAGGGGAAGGGATTGGTAGAAGGAGGGGTTTGGGGCCGGGGGGTGGGGCCGGGAATATGGTCGATGTCGTTTATCAAAAGGGGGATGGAATTAAGTATCAGAATAGGAAGGATATTACGAAGGTTGTTGTTGCTAGTGACGTTGATGAAATTGAATGTTATGCGTTTGATGGATGTTCGAATTTGACTGAATTTGATTTTCGAGACAGTAAGGTCACGAAGATTGGAGAGGGTGCTTTACAAAGTACCGGCATAATAAAGATAAAGTTGCCCGACACGTTGAAAGTAATCGAAAGGAGTGTATTTTGGAGCTGTCACAAATTGAAGGAAATCGAAGTCAACGTCGAGAAGATAAAAGATAACACATTCTACGATTGCCAAAGTTTGGTGAAGGTGGTTTTGAAGGAAGGTGTCACCACAGTTGAAACCAACGCATTCGAAGGTTGCCCCAACATATCTACCTTCATATGGCCAGATTCCGCTAAAGTAGATGGCGGCGATGTATTCAGTGGATGCGACAAACTGCACGAGGTGAGAACAATACACAATACGACACGACGAAAGTAACGGAATTTCCTAACGGAATTTCCTCAAAGAAAAACTTCCATTCTGACACAACAACAAACGCATCTTTACCTCTCTTGGCGCAGCTTGCGGGATCAAAGGATCAGGAGAAAGTTATCGAGTTCTTAAAGAGCGGGACGCCCTTGAGGAGACTATGTACTTCTGATGGAAAGCTGGAAGATATTAAGAAGATTCTTGACAAAAACTCTGAAGAAATAAAGGTGAGTCTGAAATTAATGTCAACGAGCGTGATTCAATCTTCTAACGCGCAATCACGACGTGTGCTCGAATGTCTACTCTTTTAGGACGTCAACAAGCACAACGGGAGGAACGCTCTCTCGTATTACAGCGAGTACGGCTCATCACTTGAAGTATTAAAGCTGCTCGTCGAGGCGTACCAAGATGGAGCGAAAAACGAAGACGCCAAAAGCAAGAGGAACCCTCTCTCGTATTACTGCTCAAACGAGTCCTGCTCTCCTGAGGGGCTGAAAATGCTCCTCGAGGCACACCCAGATGGAGCGAAAAATGAAGACACCTCAAGCAAGAGGAACCCTCTCTCGTATTACTGCGAGAACAAGTCATGCTCTCCTGAGGGTCTGAAATTGTTCCTCGAAGCGCACCAAGATGGAGCGAAAGACGAAGGCACTAGAAGCATGAAGACCTTTAACAGCCTTAGGAAAATTGTCAACCCTGAGGGGAGTCGGAGAATGCTCTTCGGGGCGCACCAAGATTGTGCGAAAAACGAAGACTCCAAAAGCAAGAGGAACCCTCTCTCGTATTACTGCGAGAACAAGTCATGCTCTCCTGAGGGGCTGAAAGTGCTCGTCGAGGCGCACAAAGTTGGTCTGAATATCAAGGACATCAACAACATGTTCCCTGACCAATATTTGGTAAAGAACGACAGAATTTCCAAACTTGCTTGCCTTGAAGCAATAATCGGAGACCGCAGGTGAAAATAGCTACAACAATGTACCCCAACGCCCCCCTCTTCTAACAAATTTTCAACCCCAAATAATCACAACAACACAAAACTACTCCCAGCCTCGGCCGATACGGCGCCCTCCACGAGACCATGATGGCGGCCTTCCGCGAGACTAACGTCAAGGGCCTTGAGTCTGCTGTCGAGAGGTTCGCCAAGAGCCCTGAAATCTTGGACCTCTTCGCCTGGCAGCAGTTCCTCCAGATCCACCACCGCAGCAACCCCGACCCGAGCTATTTCGCAGTCGAGCTCCAGCTCCTCTTCGACGCGACGTGGACGGTCCTGACCCAGGCCAATCCTAAAACTGACGAGGCCAGCAACACCCTTACCAAGAACCTAAAAGATGCCATCCAAAAGTACGTCTCCGATAACAACAGCGAACGGCCGAATCTCCTTCCTGAGTTCCTCAAGGCCGTCCCAATGTCAAAGCTTCAGAAGCTGGCCGCCACTCGAATCTTCAGAGCGCACCTCAGCTCCTACATACGCTCCGGGATCATGTACATCTACTACTTCGAGGTCTTTCTCTACTTAATCTTCACTGCCATCTTCACAAGGCTCTCCGTCAGGTTCAAGTCCTCTATCAATGGGACCTACGAGTGGGACGACATTGTGATCAGAGACATGACGATCGCGTGCTTCTTTCTTGCACTCTACTTCCTCCTCCGCGAGCTCGCCCAGTTCCACGCCATGTACCAGCTTGAATTGCAGAGCAACTGGTTCAAGGACTTCTGGAATTACATCGACCTCGTCGCCTCAGGTGGGACAATCGTCCTCCTCGAATACTACTTCAGGATGGGCCCCGGGCCCGAGTACGAACACTTCGCCAGCGTCATCGCCCTGTTCGTGTGGATGAAGGTGCTAGGCTTCGCGAAGGCCTTCTCGCAGCAAATCGCAACCTTCGTCCTGATGCTGAGCACGATCTTCAGAGGTGAGCTTAAAGGTTGATTAAAACGTCACGCTTAGAATCGTTTTTCTAATTCACGACTCGCTTTAGACCTCTTCTCCTTCATGGCCGTACTAGCTATCATCCTCGTCATGTTCGGGCACGCTTTCTACCTGGTGCTGTCTGATAACAAAGCAAGCGACGGAGATGAAATTGACTTTACAAATATTAGCGGCACTGCCTGGTCCCTCTACCTCATGATCTTGGGGTCTTTTGAGTTCTCCGACTTCTCTGGCGTCTGGGGACAAGGCCTCTTTATCTGCTACTCGTTTCTCGTCGTCATCATCCTGCTGAACGTCCTGATAGCCATCGTCAGTGACTCCTACGACGCCGTCCTCGTCACCTCCACGGAGCTGTTCTGGCGAAGTCGACTTGAGCTTGTCGCAGAGATCACTACGACTTTCAAATGGTTTTTGCAAGACATTGAGGTTTGGGTAAAGAGGTATGAAGATCACGAAAGGAAATGGTTTGGGTCATGGGGGCGGCTGCGTATTCTTTATGGCTTAGAAGAAGGCCATGCTTGGGCGAACGGAAAGAATAAGGTGGCGCTAGGCGTGAGAATTCTCTTCTCCCCTGTCCTCCTTGGAATAGCGATTGCCATTTTCTTCTTGTGGTTTCTCCCTGTTTACATCCATTTTACTATCCTTGACTGCCTCAGGTCCCAATCTTACTCCGATACAAAGGAATTGGCGATTAAAGAATTGCCTTACCTGAAGCTATTTCTCGGGGGCTCCAACGAGGAAAACAACCGAATCGAATCGAGTCGACCTCGGTCGTCCACCACCGGCCAAAAAACCGAGGAGGAATTGAAGAAGGAGCTGGTCGGTCGAATCATCGTCTCTCCGTTATTTATCGCGTTGACAATCGTCTTCCTCATATTTTTTTGGCTCCCTTTCATATTCGTTGCCTTCATGTTCGGCAAACTATACGACAAAGATGAATACGAAAAGTACAAAGGCTCCTGGAATGCAAAGGTTGTCTCAACGGAGTACAAAATATCCATCATCTACGGATTCAAGCAAGACCACAGATGGTCAAACAAGAAGAACAAGCTGGCGTTGCTCATCCGCATCCTCTTCTTTCCCATCATTCTCATCATCTCTATCCTGATGTTCCTCCTCTGGTATTTACCTTTATACCTATACAACGTTTTTCTTTTGAAGACTCAAGGTCCGCGAGAAACCTCAACCGAAGTCGACCTCGAACTAAAGCTCGACTCCTCCAACTCTGACTGGTCCTGGTCGGGGCGCGTCCTCGATATCGTCCATCGCATTAACAGCGTGACCTCCGTTGAAGTCAACAAGATCGACGCGAGAATGACAGCGAGGGAGATGCGGATGGCCGAGCAGATCGAGAACCTGAAGGATGAGAACAAATTGATTATGAAGATGCTATCGGCCGTGGTGAAAAAAGTCGGCGCAGAGATTGAGGAGGAGGGTGTCAAAGATGAAGGCCGACCCAAGGACGAAGAATTGAAGCAAGACGATGGCAACGACGACGGCCCTCCCAAAAGCGCCAAGGTAAATTCGCGCATACGACACGAGCAACAACAATACGAACAGCAACAGCAATATAAGCAACAGCAACAACAACAACAACAACTGCAAAAAGAGGAAGAAGTTCGAAATCCATTAGCAGCCCAACAACACGTGGAAATGGTCCCCCGCAAAAGCGCAGGGCGGGGAGAGGGAAGGGGAGGGAGGGGTGGCGGAAGGGGAGGAGGGCGGGGAAGAAGTGAATATTAACACAATCAAAAGTTTTAAACAATTCTAAAAATTAAGGCTCTGCCGGAGGATCGTAGCGACCCACCGGGTCAACATCTTCGTCTTCTTCCGAATTAGACGCTCCCCTAGATCGGCTCTTTCTTTCCACTCCCTCGCTGCCCCCCACTGAGTCGAGGAATCTCCTCATTTCGGTGTCCTCCTCTTCGTCGTCGTCATCGTCGAAGTTGATCTGGGTCGTCTCGTGGCTGTCGTGTAAGCCGTGCGCGCTCTGACCCCTGCGAAGAGCGGAGATACCAGTTAGAAACAATCTAGCAGTCATTGTGGGCGATTAACGAGTATTTCTTACCTCCTCCTCGCTCCCTCAGTTCCTCCAAACAGGGGTTTGAAGTATAAATTGTCAGCGCGCTGTGGAAATGTGTTAGAGTAATACTATCCCGTCGCTTCGCTCCCTCCTCGCAAAAACAACCTCACCTTCCAAAACCCGTGAATCCCGACAGCGATGCGACCGGCACTGGTACTCCTGTTGAGCCTATTGGATGGGAAAAGGCTCTCGTAGGGATCTGAGTTGTGTGCCAGTTCGGCCGTGACACCGTCAGGTTGTTTCATGCCAAACTTTGTGAGGAGCCTTTCGGTGAACCCTGCAAACGCATGTAATATATATCTGTTAGAAGCTGTCTCTACTCCGTTTCGTCTCCACCTCGTGTCTTCTCACCTCCGCAAACAACCGTGGTGAAAATACATATGCACAGGGTGTTAGCGACGTAGCTCTGCTTGTTAGGTCCCGGCATATTCTCCGCCAACGCGAACGCGATGGCACCCCTGAGACCTACAAACCACAGCACGTACTGCATTTTCATCGGGATCTTATTACTCGGGGACCTGCATCTGTTGACTAACCAGGTTAGGGGGAAGATGTGGGAGGCGCGGGCGAGGACGCAGAAACCTAGCATCATAAATGACATGAGGGGGTTCCAGGATTCGAAGGCTCCGTTGAAGACGCTGAGAGGAAAGAGAAGAAAGGCGAAAAACGAGTTAGAAAATAAATAATGACAAAAAATAAATAAACGACATTTAACGCCTCGACACAGGCTCACCTCAGTCCCATGTACAAGAAAACCAGCGTCTCTGCGACGACTGCGAGCGTAGCGAAGATCTGTTCAGCCGTGATGTAACTGATCTCACTCAAATTATAACTATTATAATGGCTCAGCAATATCCCGTTGAAAAAGAGCGCCATAATCCCGGAGAGCTCCATGGACTCGGCGAGGGAGTAGCAGAGGTAGCAGAATAGGAAGAGGATAGCGGTCTCGAAGCGAGGGTATTCGTAGAGACGGGTGTGCTTGTAGAGGAAGCTTGTCAAGAGGCCGATCAAGAGACCGACGATGATGCTGTAGTGAGACGAGGAGGAACGTTAAGTAAGTAATGAGAGTCAGAATAAAGCGGCGTGTTAACTACATCTACCAGCTCCATAATTCCCGATTCTCGTTGCCCTCACCTCCCCAAGCTAACAGCCACGAACGAGAAGAGAGCGCTCGGAATGTCACTCCCCGCCAAGTCAGGATCCTCCGGCGCGTAATACTTCCTGAACGTCTTGAAAAGCACGATCGCAACGGCGTCGTTAAGCACGGATTCGCCGAAGACGAGACTGTAGAGGAGTTGATCGCACTTTTTGCGTGAATGACGGTTTTGTTAGTATGTTTTTAAGATCCAACCGTTGAATCTAAAAACGACATATATCTCACCTGCAACTCCGGACTTCCCATGATACTCAACGTCGCCACCGGATCAACAGCGCTAATAAGCGCTCCGAAGAGCAGGGACTCCATCGGATTCGTCTCGTCTACTGCAGACGTCAGACCCATCTTAGCCAAGGAGAACACGAGACCGCCGACCACGAAGGTCGAGACGAGAGTACCGACGAAGGCGTAGGCGACGATTGGGGTTATGTTCGCGAAGAAGCTGGGGTTTGTTTGTGTTGTTGTTGTGTTGTTGTTGTGTTAGTACGACACACGACACTGCAGCGTGCGTACGGCACTAGTGCTTCATTGTTTGGCTTCACTGTTTGGCTTCATTGTTTGGCTTCACTGTTTGGATGTCCAGTCTCACCTCTTCCTTCTAAGAGTATACCCAGCCTCGAATATAATAGGAGGTAACAACAGAAAAAAGAACACCTCAGCATTAAAGTACAAAAAAGGGAGCTTATCCTGCTCAGGAGACGCAAGCCTTACCAGGCCCCCTATGACGATGCCTGTTAACATGGCGGCGGCTGATTCTGGGACGGCATAGAATCGATTACGTTTTATTAAGTAAGCTATGAAGACACAGAGGATTAGGGTTATGTTGAGGAGGAGGACGTTGTGGGCGTCATATTCGTGAGTTTCTTCGTTGTCGTCGGGTGACGTGGGTGAGGGCGTGGGTGAGGAGGATTCATCGAGATGACGAATATGAAAAGGGAGGTATTTGATAAAGTGACTCATTTTAACACAAATTACGCGATGATTTGCTGTTTTGTCGTCAGTTTAGGGTGATTGAGATGCTAAATTCAGCGACGGAGGTTTTTAATAGGTTGCGATGACAACGTTAGTCCGATTAATTTGGTTTGGTTTGGGGCAAAAAAGCTGGCAAGCATAAAGAATGCCGACGATGACCAGGACAAGATGGCTGGCGCTATTTGCCTTGCTATTCGCGCTCCTATTTGAGAGAGTTTACCAGCAATTCAGACTTCGACTGCGACCGCCGCCGCTATTCTCTCCTAAATACAAAAAACCACCTTCCTCCTCATCGTACGATGATGTGCAATCAATGCTCGACTCTACCTCAAAAGCTCATTTTCGCGACCACGGCTACGTAATAATAAGAAACGCTCTCGATCCCCACACGGTCGACTTTCTGAGGAACGTTTCAACGTCTTTCGGAACGTCAGTCCCCGGCCCTTACTCCTCCTTCATGAACAACCCGTGGCGGATGCAGGAAGGTCTCCTTGATTTTTTAAGCTACGGTCCCACAGGTTCACTCGCAGCAAAGCTCATGAAAGTTGATTCCGTGAGGTTGGTGTTAGACTACATGATAACGATGTTAGATGATGGCGCAAAAGGTTCACCTTTTCACGCTGACATGATGCACATAAGGTGAGATGAGGACCGAGCACGACATATTCAATAATTATCGCAAGTCTCATGCTAACACTTATCCTCGTGGAACCAAAAAAGTGACGAATCCCCCGAAGTTTCGTTCTGGTATTCTCTGAGCAAAGTTACCGTAGAAGGTGGTGGCGGTATCGCCGTAATCCCTTCAAGCCATAAATGGCGTACATCCTCTTCCCCCTCCGACCGTCTCTGCCACTGGCGCGTCGACAAATCAACAGAAATATACAACACCCTAACCCCCTCAGAAATATCCTACTGCTCTGACCGTTTCGACTCGGAGAAGGTCACTTTATCCCTCGAAAGAGGAGACGCAGTAATATGGGACAGGTGGTTAATGCACGGTACAGTCCCATTCGAACCGAACAACACTCTCAGTGAAGTCCCTAGAATAGCTTACAACGTCAGAGTCGCAGGGGAAGGTAGTGTATTTTCTCTTCCTGGGTTTCTGTGTAGTGGGAGGCCTAGATGGGAGTGGTATCAGGAGTGGGATGGAGCGGTTGATGGGGAGGTTATGAGGGGGGGGTTTATGCCAAAGTTGTATCCGAATGTTATTGAGGAGGAAAGGAATACAGCGTTGAAAGAGATAAAGGAATTTCCGGGGATGCAGAGAAGAGGTTTTTTGAAAATGTTGTTTGAGTTCGCGGTTTACAAACCTTTGATGTGTAAAATTCCAGCGGCTTTGGGGTTGAAACCTGTCGAGCACGAACATCATTCCATATCGATTGTTAATTCTGGAAGGTTCCTGCGACTCTTCAAGTACTTTTCATCGGAGAAGTAAAACTGTTTTTTTTTGTAGGCAAATCAAATCATTTCAAATTCCTCTCTTTCCTTTCCACCTCAACCTTCTTCCACTCTTAGCACCGCTAATCACTCTGATCATCGTAAGCGAAATCATTGTATTCCTCTTCCATCTCATTGTAATCCTCCTCCCCATCCTCACTCAAATCACTGTCCTCCCCCTCCTCTCCCCCAGGCATCCTCCAGCCGCTCCTCGGCTTCCACCTCCCCTCCACGCTACTATCAGAACTCTCGTCAGGGTAATCGTTCCCCTCATGTCCTTCACCGTTACTATCCTCATCCTCTCCATCAGATTCGTCATCGCTAAAATCGTCATTCTCCGAAAAGTCTAAAACTAAATCACCT
Organism: Triparma verrucosa; assembly: GCA_030267905.1. Classification (NCBI taxonomy): domain Eukaryota; class Bolidophyceae; order Parmales; family Triparmaceae; genus Triparma; species Triparma verrucosa. The sequence goes on from BRXX01000241.1 coordinate 25,471, forward strand.
ACTTCACTTATGAAACCTTCTACGCGTATATTCTCAGGTATGCCAGTCTTAGTATTATCTTCGTTAGACGATCCGTTGCTTTGAGCGTTGTTAGAAGAAGATGACGTTATTGTGTAGACGTCGTAGACTTCTTCTTCTACGTTACGGAACGAGGATTCGGAGGATTTAAGGGAGGATTCGTAGTAGGGCCATTTCATTATTTTTGATAATTTTAGAGCGGTGAGACCGGAGGAGTCCAAGAGGGTGGGAGGGACGTGGGGGAGGTATTTCGTTATTCCTGTGGGGGAACGGAGGAGGACGCAGAGGTGTAATATCGAACCTGTATTAAACACAAACACATATTAGGGTTGTTAGGGTGTTTTAGTTTCTGAACGTTTTTGATTCGTTGTTTGTTGAACGCCTTGTGTGTTTTGTTTTTCTCACCTTGCTCAGTCGTACACCTATACTCCTCCCCTTCAAACTCCCACTGATCAATGACCTCCAAACTCATACATTGAAAAGCGATTTTCAACCTTTCCTCGAACCCTCTCGTCGTCTTGGCCCTCTTGGCGTCTGGCTGGGGAGAAGTTACTACGCGTACGTTCGAAGGGATCGTACCTGAATAATCAATCACGTCTGTTATACCGTGAAAGTTACGTTTCACGGAGTCGCGGTGGATCAAGGAGGAGATGGAGGAATGGGTTGACTGGAGGGTTGATGTGTAGTGGAAGGTTAGGTGGGTTTTCTGTTTTTTGCGGGGGAGAGGATGGAGGGAGGTCGAGGAGAGTTGGGAGGAGAGGGAGGAGTCGAGGGAACGCTTGGAGGAGGTGGAGGCGACGGTGGAGGAGGAGGCTGAGACGAGGAAGGACTTTTGGGGAGGGGCTGAGAGGAGGCGTTTGCGGATAAGGACGGTTCGACGGGGGGGAGGGTTGGGGGGGAGGGTTTGGGGGGAGGAGGTCGTGGCTGTGTTTGTGTTTGTGTTTGAAGCAGATGGAGCTTCGGTCGTCGACGTGAAGGAGTTAGGGTTGGATATCGGCTCGTATATCGGGTCAGGAGAAGTAGAATCAGGTTGTATGAAGGAGGACATGATTTGGGTTAGGGAGCAAATACTGTTGTTCACGTCGTCTATTGTTGTTCGTCTATCTCACGGTCAGTTCTTTCTAATTATAATAGTCGTATCGTATCCGTCACAATGTACAGTACAGTAGTGTTGCTATACAGTGATAAACTAGTTGTGGATTAAAAGTGAGTGGACTCCTCGTGGAATTCCGCCGTTTCTTTACTGTCAATTTATGAGCAAAGTATAACAGTTACGACCCAATACAGAAGCAAGCAGTTATATGAAAGAGTAATAGAGGGCAACTGTTATAATTAATTAGCGTGAGAGTGAATATAAGGAGTACAAATGAGGAATTAACTAAGAAAGTTGGAGGATTCACTGGAAAGTCACACCTGCATTTTTATTAAACGACATTGAACGTCTAATCGGCACCCTATCGGTATCCTATCGATACTCACTTATCGATTTGTGTCGATTTGAAGGGTCTAACCCTTTATACGATTCAACATTTAGAGTGTGAAAGACGACTTGCTCACGTATAAGAAGTTCTCAACCCTTCTCAGTCGTCCCTTCGAACGTTGTCCTTCTCAGTTGTATAACGTTACCTGAAGAGTGCTCCTACGACTTGCTAACGGAGTAGTATCTCGTTCGTACGTTTGAGTCAAGTGGAGTCAAGTGGAGTGGAGTGTAGTGTTCGACAGGTCATCAAGACGGTCACTTCTGTAGAAAAAGTACGAACTACTGTCCACGTTTAGGGGCACGATTCCAACCACCCCCCGTCCAACCCTAAGTCCATCGGCACCCTACATCTTCTTCGCCGTCGTTGATTTTCTAAAGATTATATAAAGCAATTTCAGTAGTAGTAAAACTCCCACCGAGCTTTGGTCCATTGCTTAGTCCATCGCTTAGTCCATCGTAAATCATCGTGACAAGTACATAAATGTCTTCATCACATCTTGCCACCACCTGTACTCCAGTAAAAAAGAACGCGACACCGGTAAAAGAGAAGCAACGCTACATTTGCCCCTCCTGTCTCTCTCCAGGAACTCTCAAATGCACCTCCTGCTCCCTCGCCCATTACTGTTCCAAAACCTGCCAAAAGAAGGACTGGCCCCTCCACAAAAAGGTCTGCTCAAAGATAACCTCAGATTTGAAACCAGATTGGAAATCTGAATGGAAAGCCTCCACCCTCCTCTGGTACAACACTCTCCTCTCCCACCACCCTCCCTCCACCCTCTCCACCTGCATTCAAACCTACCTTAACCTAACCCTCCCAACCCTCCCCTCCCCCTCCCTCCCCCACCTAACCTTCCTCCTGTACTGCCTCTCCGACACCTCCTCCCCCCTCCACCCTCACCTCTCCGTTTTAACCCACCTCCCGACCCTTTCTATCCTTGGTGAATTAACCACTTGTTACGATGAATTAAATGAAACTGAAAGTTCAATTAAATGTATTGAAGCGTATAACCATGTACACTTAACTTCTAATAACGTTTATTTAAGATGCGGATTCATTAATAACACCATATTAGATAGATCAGGTTATAAACCTATTTATTCAACACATGAATTTACGTGGATGCAAGAATTAGCGAAACGTTACTGTGAATTTAGGGACGAGGTGTTTGAATTCTTGGAAGGGGGGGAATGGAGGGAGGTTGGGGAAGGGAGGATGACGCATGATAAAAGAGTTAAGGTTGGGGAGTGGAAGGAGGTTGTTATTTTTGGGTCGAATGAAGTTAAAGGTTTAGATTATACGAAGAATGTATTAAAAGATGTGCTGCCGGAAGGAACGGTTGAGATGTGTGAGGAGGGGGGGGGGGAAGTTATTTTGAGTAGGTTGGGGGGGAGGGCGAGGATTAAGAAACATGTAGGACCGAGTAATCTTAGGTTGACGTGTCATTTGGGGGTTAAGGTTCCGGAAGGGTGCGGGATTGAGGTGGCGGGGGTGGAGATGGGGTGGAAGGAGGGGGAGTGTATCGTCTTCGACGACGGGTACGAGCATAGGGTCTGGAATGACAGCAAGGAGGATAGGATTGTCCTGCTGATTAGGTTTTGGAATCCTGTGGTCGAGGAGGGGGAGAGGGAGGGGTTTTTGGAGGAGGCGAAGAGGAGGAAGGAGGAGGATTACAGGGAGAGGTGGCACCCGCCGAAGGAGGAGGGGGAGGAGTGGATCGAGGGCATCATCGAGGAGGGGAGGAGGTGCGCCAAGTGCGGGGTCCAGGGGAAGGAGGAGCTCAGAATCGGGCAAGGGGAGAGGTTCGAGATTTATTGCAGGTCGTGCGGGAACATAGAGACGAGGGATTAGATATTTGATAATGACGAAAACAATTATCATATATTTCCACTTTTATTTTGTTGAATTTGTTTCGACTATTTCCCTGACAAATCCTTGAAAAATCCACATCAACGATAGAAAGAAAACTGCCCCCACCCTGCCCATTCCTCTCCCCATTCTTCTCTTAAACATCTTTTAAGATGGATCCCTCCTTCAGCCACCAAACAATAAGACTCTCCCTGCCACAGCTCAGCGATCTCGCTGAAGAGTTTTTGCAGGACCATAAATCTTACGGGGCCGCCGTCACCGAATTTCTCGAATACGCCGCCGCCGCCGCCCCTACTGTCCTCAGTCTTGACAATGATTCTGCCAGCGCCCTGGAAGAGGGACGAGGCCAGAACCAAGAAAGCCAAGGGCACCCAACTGCACCTGCTCCTGCACCAGGCCCTGCACCCTTAATTTCTAATTCACAATCTGCACTCTCAATTGCAAGTAGCTACTCTTCGATCGGAAAAACTCGAAATTCCACCGCGATACCATCCAAACTTACGAGCAACAAGATCGTGCCCCAGCAGAGCGACATTTCAGCAGCTCTCATGTTCTTGAGTTCTTCTGCAGCAATGGCCTACATAAAAAGCCACAACGAAGACGTCGAGTTTGAGAACAAGCAAATTGTTCAAATGGACAATGTACCTCAAATTTATAGCGAAGAAGAGGATAAAGCGATTAACTCGGCGATAGGACTCATAGAGGGCATGAAAATAAAAGGCGCGGTGCCGATGAGAGGTGAGAAAAATGTCTTAGCCTCGCCGCCAAATTTGATCACATACTTATCTTGCTTCGCAGATTTCAAATCAACCTTCTCCTCCACCAGATTTTTCAAAGGATTCTTTAACTCGAAAGAAGGCGAAATCTTCTCGAAGTCGACTTTTACAGTGCGAGGCGATCACAGCAGGGCTGCCGCCTACATGACGAATTACTATTCGAAGCGGAAGTCGAGTAAAAGCAAATCATTCGTGGAGGTTCCAAACAGCCACAGTTCGATATTTTGCCAAGAATATAAATTTCCAAACCCCCTGACAGACAGAGAGTGCATCTGCAACATTGTTTGGAAGCGTATGAGCAACAAATCGATCGCCATTACCTACCATCCGCTGACTTCCCACCCTCTCGTGGACATCAAAGATGGCGCCTCTGTCATTAGACTTTCGTATCACATTGCTACCCTAGTCACCCAGCTTGACGAAGGCACCACGGAAGTCGATTGGGGCTTCCACGCTAACTTTGGAGGTCATCTCCCTAGCTCGCTTGTCAACAACTATATTTTGCCTCAGGGCGACAAAATCCTCAGTATCTTCCAATCAAGTTTCATGTTATCCATCGAGCTTGACAACTTAGTGGAGAAGGACGGGAAGCTTTTAGGAGAAGTCTTGGTACACCAGATGAAAAGAGCCAGAAAGAAGGGCGGCTGGAAAAAGCAGGCAGAACTCGGGAAGGTTGGCGTCGATGAATTCTTGCAGCGCTCGGTCGCAATGCGTGAGCTGTTGCCTCAGCAACCTTGGGTGCGGGCGTTGCTGCACGAAATTAGCCTGAATAAGGTCAAGGCCGCCCAAACAGTGCACACAAGCCTTGGAGACCTGAAGGCAGCAGACGCCATCAACCTGGCGAAGGGCCTATCGACAATCATCCTCACAAACACAGAAGCGTCCGCGGCGGTTGATCATTGGATCGCACAAAACGCCTCCTTAGAGGAATTTGAGAAGATGCACCCATGGATGCGACCGTTCTTCGTCGAGATCGCTCAGTACAACCTGTACACGAGTAATTTCGGCTTGAAGCTTCGAGTGTTTGCAGGCGCTGTGCTTTCGATAGTTGATTTAGTAACTGACGTGTACATGACCTTCCAGTTCTTTAACACTGACGGGCAAGAGAACTACGGAAAATTGAACGCCATCTTGATCGGCTCAACGATGTGCTTTCAAATCTTCTTAGTCTACTGTCAAAACTCGAAGAAGCCGTCTATCTTTTTCCGGGACACTCTTATCGTGTTAACAGGCTTCAAGCCCGCCCTGGACGCGTATCAGGTCGGGTCTGGTGCTGAGAAGCAGGATCATCACTTGATTGATCCACTTTCTGAAATGTCTTTAAGTAAAGGCCTTGAGATGATATTTGAGGCGGTGCCCTCCTCCATAGTACAGATCTACGCTCTCCTTGTCGCCACAGAGAGGAAGACAGACGCAATGTTCTCCATTCTTGTTTCAGCAGCTACGATAGCGTTCACGTCGTCAATGATGACCTATGATTGGGACACGTCACCGGCAAATAGAGTGGGGGTGCCTCAGTTCTACGGATTTATCCCAGACAAAGCTTTAAGTCGGGCAGCGTGCTTCCTGTCAATGACGTCATTTACGTTCGCTCATGTTACCCTCCAAGTGTCTTCGTGTGCCTTGCTTGCTCTCGTAGATGCCAAATTACTGTTGTATTACATTTGCGCGGACGTGGGATTATTCCTGCTCTGCAAGATCGCTCGGAAGGATTTCTTTTATCGGGTTAATCTTCAAGGCTTTGTGAGACTCTTCGGTGCCTTCCTTCAACGCTCCGTAGTGAAACTGTTAGCAAACTTTACATTCTTTTGTCAATTGCGTCATCCCAAAGAAGTTGGGGGTGCTCTCTTCATGACTTCGACTGTTACTTCCGTCGCCATGAGCTTCGTTTCTGTGCATCTATACAACACTCAATACGACGGAACTAGTAAACTCGACTCCGATACTCTTCACGCGGTTCTTTTGACCCTGTACATGATTTGGCTCATCTCTGCAATCATTTTCGTTGCGTTCATAAAAAGAGAATACTTACACACTTTCTGGAGCTTGGATACAGGACCAGAGCATAATCGCAAAACATACTTGGCGCTTCGTGCCGATCAGGATGACCTCAAAGCCGAAATCCTCAGAGAACATCCCGACCAATATGCTAGCTGGGGCGACGAGCTTCTGAAACCCTGGACGCTCAAGAACTGGAACCGCTGGGAAGAAGAAAGGCCCGCATGGTTCACCGAAAAGTGGATCGACTGCGTTCCGAACGACTACGTCCCCTTCGACTGGCGGGTCAAGTACAAGAAGACCATGGGACGGAGCGAGAGAAGGAGAGGAAGCGTCAGCGTCAAAGAGCTCCTCGGAGGCGTCGAGGACAAGTGAAGTGAAAGTGAAAAAAAACCCAAACTTACATATTTACCTAAAAAATACCTCTTCGTCCTTAAACTCAAACGAACCAAACCTCCCCCCCCTCAATCCCCTTAACCTTCCCCCTCCAAACACTCCCCACCTCCCCCACCTCCCCCCCCACCCTCCCCACAACCCCCAACCTCCCATCCTTAACATACCCCCCCCCTCCCCCCTTCCCCACAACCTCCCCCTCAACCCCCTCCCCCAAATTCCCCTCAACAATCTCATAAACCCCCTCCTCCTTCAGTTTCTCAATCTTCCGTTCCTCTTTACTCCTCTTCTCCGGTTTTTCCAACGACACCGTAAACCGACCCGACTGTTTACTAACTGTCTCAACGTAAACGTTAACCTCATCCCCTACATTAAACTCTCCAAGATCAAGCATATTCTTAATCGCCTCCATCCTCTCCTCCTCCCCTAAACCCTCAAACATATCCTCCCCCTCCTCCTCTCCCCCCCCCTCCTCCTCCTCCTCCTCAATTAAATCGTCTAAAGTAAAATGTTCAGTCACGTCCTCGACGGTATCCCTGTACATTATCCCGTGTTTCGGGACTCGCTTCCCGCCTGAACTTAAGCGGGAAACAGAACAGGAACAATGGTAGAATTTTGGAGTCACTTTCTTTATGACGCAAGGGAGGAGTTGACCGATTTTAAGGTCGGCGAGATTGTAGATCATTTCTGAGGCTTTTTTATTTTTATTTTTTATTTTTTTAAGTGTTAATAATTTCATGTGTACAGACGTTTTGATATTTATATAATATACAACATCTTTCATGATTTGTTCTTTCGTTTATACATTTATTAAATTGCTCACCTTCACAATCCTCATCCCTCTTAATCTGCTTATACTCGAATATACTACTACTAAAAGTAACCAAAGGCATACCATTATCCCCTTCCCCATCAATCTCCTTAACCGTAACCTCGTACGTTCCTGGAGGTAGCAGCGTGGGAGAACGGTACAGAGAAGATAGAGGCGTTAAAGACGACGATTGACGGATGTAACCTGTGGGGGTACCGTGAGGAGTTGATTGGAGGAGGAAGGAGGGGGTGGGGGGGATGGAGACGTAGGATTGGATGGTGGAGGGGGTTATTTTTAGGTTGGGGATGGAGGAGAGGGTGCCGTGGCCGCCGAGGTTTTTAAGGCGTTTTAGTAAGGAGTTTGAGGACATTTGGCGGGAGGTGCCGTATTTGTTTAGGATGTAGTGGACGGTTGAAGGGAGGGAAGGAGGGGTTAGGATCGTGCAGGGGAGGAGGAGAGGTGAGGAAGTTCTGCGGCGTTTTTTCCAAGCTAGGTGGTGCGAACGTGGTGTAGGTAGGGGTTAGAAGAGTTTGCAATGCAATGCAATGCAGGGGAACTGAATCCTCGGCTGCACATAAACCTTCAGCTTGCTCAAGAAGGTGTGATGTTTTGAGACTTGACCTTTCTTGGTCTTTTCTTACCTTTAACAGAACCTTCTTCTGATATAGTAACATTCATAACACATCCTTTATAAATAGGTGTATAAATAAAATCATCAGAAGTTTCTAAGGACGACTTTAAGGACGTCTTTAAGGAGAATGGAGGGCATAAAGGTGACACTTTGCACACAGATGTCGGTCCAGTGAATTTATGTGAAATAAGTTCTTTATTAATAACAAAGGAGACGCATACGTTACTTAGGAGGAGGAGGAGGAGGAGGAGGGAGAGGAGACAAGAAGGGACTGAAGACTGCATTATGTGTTTTGTGTATTATAAGGAGAGGAGAGCGGAGTACTTTTCACTTCACTTTTCAGATTCACTTTTTGGGAAATGGCCTGCAAAAGGAAATAGCCGACTTTCATTCATTACTCAACGATATGTCGAAGAGAACGTCTGAAGATCTATCGAATGAATTTGAGATACCAGATCCGAACAATTTAGAGGATGGAGATGACGAGGAGGAAGTATTTGAAGGTTCAGAGTCTGATCAGGCTGACGTCGAAACCCCAGCTGTCGGAGGCGATGATTTCATGAACACAGACGACTTCAGGCGGCTGCTCGTAGAGTTCGCCAGTGTTGATACCTTAGTTGCGATGCGCTGGTGTGATAAAAAGTGGCACAAGGTGGTTGAGAAGAAGCTGATTGAGTTGGAAGGAGATGAGCCTTACGGCGAGATTATTGTTCACGGAGGGAATGATGTAAGTTTGAGTAAAGCTGATTCTGATGCTCGGAGGGATAAGATGAAGCAGGTTTCCTCGGTCGTCTTCCTTCTGAATATTACGAAGGTCGGAGAGAATGTCTGCTGCTACGCTTCCATTCTCGTCGTTGTAGACATCCCCGAAGGCATTACAATCATCGGTGATGCTTCCTTCATTCGCTGCATTAGTTTGAAAGACATAAAGTTCCCAAAGTCGTTAACAAAAATTGGTAGCATGTCCTTCGCTTATTGCTCCAGTCTAGAAGAGGTTGATCTCCTTCACACGAACGTTCGAGAATTGAATAGTTATGCCTTCCAGTATTGCACAAGTTTAAAAGAGATGAAGATCCCGGACTCGCTTCAAACGTTTGGTGACGATGTCTTCTACTGCTGCTCCCAGTTAGTCCCCTCAACCATAGACGTAGATGACAAGATCACTGAATACGATGTAACATCTGAGGTAGTCGCCTACCTCCGCTCTATACAATAATTACACAAAAGAAAGAACGTCGATGTTTTACTAGTAAAAACAAACCAGTATGCCACTATTAAAATCCTATATTCTATTTGTTGTGACAAGGCGCATTGACTTTACTTTTATCCGATGAAATGTTTTCTCTTTCTCTTTCTCTCCCTTACTCTGGTGTGTCTTCACTTGTTAAGAGCGGAGGTAGGCCATTACCGCGTTGTTGTCGTAAACGTCTATGGTGGAGGGGACTAGCTTGGAGCATCCGGTGAAGACATAGACAACAAACTCTTGAAGCGAGTCCGGGACTTTCATCTCTTTTAAACTTGTGCAATACTGGAAGGCATAGTTACCTAACTCTTGAACGTTTGTGTGAAGGAGATCGACCTGTTCTAGACTGGAGCACCTAGCGAAGGATGCCATACCAATTTTAGTTAACGACTTTGGGAACTTGATGTCTTTCAAACTACTGCAGTAACGGAAGGAAGCATCACCGATGATTGTAATGCCTTCGGGGATGTCTACAACGACGAGAATGGAGGCGAGGCAGCAGGCATTCTCACCGACCTTCGTAATATTCAGAAGGAAGACGACCGAGGAAACCTGCTTCATCTTATCCCTCCGAGCATCAGAATCAGCTTCATCCCCACTTATATCATTCCCTCCATGAACAATAAGGCCACCAGAAGGCTCAGCTTCCAACTCAATCAGCTTCTTCTCAACTACCTTGTGCCATTTCCTATCAAGCCAACGCATTGCTACCAAACTTTCAACCATAACAAACTCAACGAACAGTCGCCTGAAGTCGTCTGTATGCATGAAATCATCGCCTCCGACGGCTGGGGTTTCGTCGGCAGCAGAATCAAACTCGGAGCCCTCGAATACTTCCTCCACGTCATCTCCATCCTCTAAATTGTTCGGATCTGGTACATAAATTGCATTGGCGCGATCTTCAGACGTTCTCTTCGACATATCGCGTAGTATTGAATGATAAAAGTCGATATTTACTTTTGCAGGGACACTGCCCAAAATTCTGAAAAAATACCTTCCCTGGCACAACTACGCTGCCACTGAATCTGTGCCTGCACTCTACGCCTTGTCACTTCCTAAATTAAACCGAACCTGCCTTGTTAGTGACTTTCGCACCGTCTACCTTGTTCTTTGTTGCATCCTCCTTCTCCTTCCTCATCCCAAACGTTTCGTTTGCCTTCCATCCATTATCTTATTCGTAAGTGCGAGCACTTGAATTGTCGTATCTGGGAGTGCTTTCACTTCAACGGCACGCGAGTACGAGCGCGGCATTTACACTGCTGAATCGTTTACGGTTGCTTATTCAGAGTGCTTTTATTCAGCTTTTATTCAGAGTGCTTATTCAGAACGTTCCCAAAGGTACCCAGTCGGCGCCACAATTCCAACAGTTCAAAGAGTAATGCCACTCTGTCGCGTAAACTCCTCCTACCCCCCGTCACCCTCTCCCACCCCCTGGTATGGTCCCGGAATCTACGCAACCTCCTCCTACACCTGTCCCCCTCAAACCTCCACTCATTCAATTTACTACGTCTCTGATACCATAACTCTACGAAGCGAAAAAAATAACGAAGATACGTTACTCATGAATGTCAAGAGTAATAAACTCGGTAGTGTCAATGATGTAATAAACCCTTCAATAAAATCTTTGACAGTCATCGAACCAAAAGTAACTGGACTATCAGGTTTAATGAACATCCGTTCTTCCTCTCCCCTTCCATCCCCTACCTCATCATCTTCCCACCCCCGTAATGAATTAATCCACGTGAACTTAAAAGTCTCCATTCCTATAACGCCTATATTCTCAACGTTAACATCGGATAATTTAATCTTCTCATCATCTGAAGAAATTTACAGTTTTGAATTGAAGACGTATACGTTGAAACGGGTAGAATTAAAATTGAGTGAAGGGTGTACGATTCGAGGATTGAAATTCGAGAATGGTTCTGTTATTGTAGGCGTAGGTAAATTGAACGATGAGAAGAATTTCGACGCTTGGAGGTTGTATGATGTTATTGACGTTCCGATTGATCTTGATCCTGTTACTTCTTTAGAGGAAGTTTCGGAGGGGATGAGGTCTGCGGTTGAAATGGAGAAGAGGTTAGAGGGGTTATTAGAGGAGACGAGGAAGATGAAAGAGGAGAATGTGAGGTTGATGAAAGAAAAGGAGAGGATAGATAGGGAAGAGAAGGAGGGAAAGGAAAGGATGAAGTTTATTATCGGAGGGGCAGTGGTGGGAATGGTGGGTTTAATGATTGTTGTGGGTATGAATAGAAGAAAACGTTAGATTGAAAAAAAAAACAGGAGTTATTATGTAAGCATGGGTGTCTCGGTAAGGTGTTCTACCTCCCGTGGTACTACGCCTACACGCGTAGATTATTCATAGGGTTTATAGAGATTTATGTCGTCTCTCTTTTAAACCATCTCAGTGAAACCACCTTCCCCCCTCGTGCGTCTTTCCCCATTACCATATCTCGGAGGCCCTTCAGGTACAGCCGCCGTCTCATGCACATCCCTGTCATGAAATATCTTTACTATACGACCGCCGCCGTATATTATTATTAAGCCTAGAAGCCAGAACCACCAGTATTTTAGGAGGAGGGACCATTCTCCGGGGCCGTTGTCCCATTGATTTTCTAGGGAACGGATGTAGATTGCGAAGGAGATCCAGGTTAGAAGAGAGAGGATGTAGATTATTGTTGGGATTAAGTTACGGGGGCAAAGCATTGACGACGGGGTGGGTGGCGGGGATACGAGGCCTTGAGGGAATAAAGGTTTTTGAACAATAAGTTGGATCGTATTCAGTTTTATCTTGCTATTTGTTTCAGAATCTCAGAATCCAGGAATCAAGGATTTTCACATCCCAAATCCCCCCCCCCACACACGCTAACTCCTCCCCTTCTTAAATTGCTCTCTCTCGACATGCCTGTGTCACGTCGTTCCTCCCGTTCCCGTTCCCATTCCCGTTCCCGTCCCCTTCTCCCTCCAAAACCTTCCCCTCCCGCCCAGTCCCAGTCGCCGATCGACATCATATATGTCTACTGGCCTCTCCTCTTCATGCTCTTAACGATTATCTCCGTGATTCTCTTACCACTAAAAGAAGAAAAAGGGATAATATTACAGCCGAGTGACGATGACAGCGTCGGAGCATTTTTGAGGAGTCCTGTTTTAAGCCTGTGTATTGCGCTGTGCGGGGGAGGGTTGTGGTGGATGAACGGGAAGGATGTTATAGGGAATACGGAGAGGATGGCTATGATCTGGCATCTAACGAACGCAACCTGGTGGTCTTTCGGCTGTGATTCCCTCTCCGGCCTCTTCCACCTAACGCCCCGTATGCGTAAACTCTACTTAATCCTCGATTCAAAGCACGGGGTTAACTTTAGTGATCAGGCGAGGAGGGCTGCGTGGAACCCTGAGAGGGCGACGTTGGATTCGGTTTATTGGGCGGAGACTACTGTTCATGTGCCGCTTAGTTGGTTGGCTTTTTATATGTACGGTACCCGGCACCCTTCGAGGTATTTGGTTGAGGCTTTTCTCGGTGGCGTTCAGTTCGTGGGTTGCTTCGGGTATTATGGTCCTGAAGTCCTAGCCTATCTTCACGGTTTTGAGACGAGTTGGCCTGCGAATAGGGTTATTTGGTGGCTCGGTGTTGGGTGCGTTCCGCTTGTTTGGTGCGCATTGCCTATTGCGCTTACGGTGAGGGCGGTGCTGAAGGGGGGGGGAGGTGGAAGAGGCAAGAGGAAGAAGTTATAGAAATTTGAGATCAGACGGTTCAAAATCGTAAGTAATAACCTTTCCTTTTCGCACTACGCTTTATTAGCCAGCCCCTCCCACTCCCCAATCAAACCTTATACCCTATAAAACAACTGCCACACCCGCCACACATCGAGCCGCCATGCTCAAACTTTCCTCCCTGTTGATGTAACCAAGCTGCTCCATGACGTGAATCTCCGCCATCTCGAAGACCTGCGCGTGAGAGAGCCCCTCCTGGCCGAGAATGTCGCCCTCCGGCATCCCCCCGCTGCTCGCATTTAAAAGGTGCATCTCAGTCCTGTAGTCCATCACTGATAAGGACGAGGGCCGATCTCTTCTCCGCGTCCTCGCGTTCCTCCATCGCCGCAAGTGGTGGATCAAGTGGCCTTCGTAGGCACTTTGACCATCTCTGGTGCTAGTAATGCCGTGCATCATGTATACGAAGTGGGGTTTATGCTGGCCACGAATACCCTAAGAAGTTGAAGTTAGCCAGCGTTCGTTCTCTTGACCTCAACGCCGATTCAATAGATTCCTCACCTCGTCGGCGTCGTCGTCGAAATCAGCCTCAAAATCTGCTACTACGATGCGATCATCACCCAGTGTTGGGTCAACAGATCTGAAAGCGACGTTGATGGGGAACTCGCGCCACGCGATGAATGTATCAGGCGGCCGCCCGGGAGGGCCTATCAATCTATGCGAAGCAAATTGAGCAGCAGAGAAGTCAGCAAACGAACTTCACTTAACAATCACATACAGCAAACCATTACATAAATACTTCTCACCTTCCCTGAATGTTGGTCTGCACGTAATTCTGGAACTCCTGGCTCGCTCCCACGAACGTCAACCCAACGCCACCCTGCGCGTTCTGAACACCCACGTATCTGTCATTGATCTATTGAGACGAGTGCAGACGGAATATTCCGCGTGGCGTTAGTTAGTTAGAAATGATTACGACCAATCCTTCCTCACAATCCTAAACGCGCACGCGTGCTTGGTCTTACGTTGATTTTGCGACGCACCTCCAGCAGCTCTCGGCGCCTTTGACGTTCCTTGTGCCACCTGTAGGGAACACGTCCTATGAAAAAAGGAATGGCGAGGGCTCCTGCGACTCCGGCGCACGCGATTCCGACGCCAACGGCGACGGCTCCCAGCCCTATTCCGACGGGAGTCCCGACAACGACGACCACTGGTTTGAGGACAGGTGCCGTGCAGCCTGCGAAAAGTCGCGACTGTTAGACTTCTTTGCCCATCAAGAATTCACAGAAATCCGATCTTTCGACACGGTGAACGTAACAGCAGCTTGAATCTCACCTAGCTTGCGGTTGAGAAAATCATTCGGCCTGCAAAATTTATTCTTGCACCCGCTTCTCCAATTGCCTCGACACAGCCAGCAGAAGTTGTGGCCGCACTGGCTGCACGTCATGTGGTTGCAGCCGCCGTCCTTTTCAATCATGCTGTTGCAGCTGGGGCAGCGCTTGCAGTTGTTGTTGGCCATGTACATTCCCGTGTGCCTCTGCATGGCCCTCGAGCAGGTCGTGAACGGGTGCGAAGGGAGGGCGCACCTGGGACAGCACTTGGCATGGCAATTTTCATTGCTGCACGGCACGCTCCACTTCCACGTGTGCTTGTTAAGACCCACCACTCCATCAGAGCACTGCGTCGACGGAACGGAAGAGTGCTGTGTTAGGTATCAAAGTCTCCGCGTCTCCGCGTCTCCTTCCTCCTCTCTCCTCCTCACCTCGTTGCACCACTTCATGTTCGGATCGGAATCGATTAGGTATCTGTTTCGGAGCTTCAAGTACTGACGGAACCGCCAGCTCTGCGTGCTTAGCACAAGTCTCATGTCGTCCTCGGTCAGGCTCCTCTCTTCCTCCTTGCAGTACGGGTCGGGGCAGACCATGCCTCGCGGGCCCACCATGTTGGAATTGATTTTCGAGACGACATAAGTACTCATGCAAGTGCGGCAGAACTGGTGGCTGCAGGTAGAAATGGTGAAGACGGAGGAGGGTCTGTACTCGTCCTGCGAGTATTTTAGTTTGCCGTTAACTAGTGTTAATTGCGGCGGTTCGCTCCTCCCTGTCACTCCCACTCAACTCACCATGCAGATGAAGCACGAGAACAGTTCACCCTCGTCTTCATCTTCCACTTTGTCCTCCTTCGCAGGTGGCTTCGTCTGCCCCAGGTTGTCTTCGCTCGACGCCGCCTGTTTGCACCTCTCCATCAGCAGGCCTACAGTTACCTGGGTGGGGTTAGGAACTATCAAATGCACCGGGTCAATTAGGTCACAGACAGGGGTAGGCGCAGGGGCAGGCGCAGGGGCAGGCGCAGGGGCAGGCGCAGGGGCAGGCGCAGGGGGCGGGGTAAGCGTAGCCCCCTCAGACCTTCTTTCATCTGTCGTGGTGGTCACGGAGCCGACCGACTGCTGCTGTTCCCTCGTGATGTTGTCCCAGCTTCTGGCTCGTCGTCGCAAGGCTGGCCATTTTTTTGCCTGTCTGTCACTTGAACCTTCAGAAATATCGCGCTTGACGGCGTTCGGACGGTCTAGCGCCGACGAGATCGACGCCTCGAGGGAGAGCTGGGGTGTCGGGTTCTCAATCGAGGCCATCCTGGAAGTTTTTATGAGCCCACAGTTGGGTCAGAAAAGGTGCTCGGTGAAACATTCAATATGGACTCAATTCACCACCAAAGCGCCACGTGAGAAGGTTGAGACTGCCCTACTCGGGAATTTCACTAGTATGAGGTCACATAACAAAAAGCCCCCCCCCCCTCACCTTCGTTAAACACAGTGCTTTGTAAATCAGGTTTGCATCCGGGAACAAGAAAAAAGTGATCAAAGTAAAATAAAATTGGTCGAATCCCTGTAAAGCAGAATAAAATGGGACAAGTGATCGGGCGAGCGCCCGTCCTGCCAGAGGGACTGCCCTTCCTCAACTTGCCGCGTAACACGATCCTAGAACTATGGGAAGCGTTCAACGACTGTGCTGAGGGGTGAGATCAAAACCTCTAACCCTAACAGATCGAATTTGACCCGGGGTGACCCTAACCCCCTCAAGTGGGCCTTTCACGAATATTCTAACCCTCTCGTACACTCTCCACCCCTCCGTCCCGCAGATTCGGGCTGACGCTGGACGAATTCCAAGAGATCATCCGAGTGTAAGTCAGAGAACTCACAATTCGGCTCTCAACTTGGGGTACCTCCCCCCCGGGCAACTCCAAAATGCCATCACATTTCGCCCGAAGTGTTCGTTGATGTGTATAATGGACCCCAAGGCTTCGCGCACTGATTCTCCAACGCCCTCACTCCGCACCGACTAACCCCCCGCTCCCCCCCCACCCCAGCACTCTGAAAGAGTACCTCGGCTACAGTGACAAAAAGATGAACTCCCTCGCGGAGAACATCTTCCACATCTTCGATGACGACGAGAACGGCCTGATCGACGCCCTCGAATTCCTCTCTTCCTTCTCCCTTATTAGTGGCATGAGCGTTGAGGAGAAGGTACGGCTTCCCTGAATCACTTTACCCAACCTGTCACCCGTCCTCTCACACACTACACACACACGAATCCTCAGGTCCGCTACATCTTCGGGATATACGATTTTGACGAGAGCGGGCTGCTCTCCGTCGACGAAATGACCCTGGCCCTTCGCTCGAGCATTTCAGGCCTGACCAAATTATCAGGCATCGACCCTCCCCTGGAGGCGGAGCTGGAGAAGGTGAGATAGGAGGAGATGAAAGCCCACAGAACACGGAACACTTCTCATACTTACCCTGCTCAACCACTTCGTCAACCCCAATTCTAGCTCTCCGTCGCTGCCTTCGACGACGTCCCCACTTCGGGAAACGAGGCTGGAATGATTTCTCGCGACGCCTTCGTCAGCTACGCCGTCAAGACTCCCGAGCTGTCCTCTTGGATCAATTACTACGGCGATCTGCCGGAGGTCGAGGTGGAGAGCTTCGGAGGGGAGAAGTTCACCAAGGCGCTCGTGGCCCGCGAGGGCAAGGCCCTCGCCCGCACCGTCGCTGACAAGGCCACTATGGACGACGACAGTGGCGCCAAGGACTGGCTCGTCACTGAGGAGAAGGTGAGAGAGAGAGAGAGAGAGAGTAAATCAACGCAACGAACTTCCAATGTTCTAACTCCCACTCCTCTTCGAAGGGATTCGCCGAGAACTTCGTCCCCCAGGAACCGTGGCAGAACACCGTCTCCTTCACTGAGCCCTCCTCCCTGCCCAAGGAAATTCCCAACACTGCCCCCTCCACTACCCTCAACCTCGACTGGATTCACGGCTTCAACAGCAGGGAGAGCAGGCAGAACATTTTCTACACCAAGGCCGGTGACAGCATCATCTACCCAGCCGGAGCCGTCGGCGTCAAGCTGTCGGGCCTCAGCAGAGGTGAGGAATATATCCTGCGAATGCTTCACAATTCTAAACCGTCTAACCCTACCGCCGATCCTCTCTCTCTCTCTCTCTCTCTCTCTCTCTCTCTCTCTCTCTCTCTCTCTTTCTCTCTCGCCACGCTCGCGCAGACGCCGAGAAGACACAGACCTTCGCCAACGACCACACTGACAAGATCACGGCCCTCGCTGTCCACCACGAGTCCAAGTCGATGACCTACGTCGCCACCGGCCAGGTCGGCCTCGTCCCCAAGATCAACGTGTGGACTTCTCACACCATGGAGAACAAGGTCGTCATCGTCGGTTTCCACAAGGTCGGCGTCTCCCAGCTCGACTTCAGCCCCTCGGGCGACCTGCTCGTCAGCGTTGGAAACGACCAGTACCACAGCATCGCCGTGTACGACTGGAAGAAGAAGACGGCGGTCTTCACCAGCGTCTCGACGCAGCAGCCCGTCTTAGACGCCAGGTGGCTCGACGAGGAGCACTTCAGCACCTGCGGGCAGAACCATGTCTACTTCTGGTCCCGCTCCGGCCAGGTCTACCACCGTCAGCGCGGCCTCTTTGGCAAGAAGATCAGCCTCCAGTCAATGACCGCGGTCGCCTCCGTCAACAAGAACGTCGTCACCGGAGCCTCCACCGGCCACCTCGCCATCTGGGAGGGAAGGAACTGCGTCAGGGCCATCAAGGCCCACTCCGGATCCATCACCGCCTTGCACGTTCCCGTCGACAGCAGCGGCGAGGCCCTGGGCCTGTGCTCCGCATCCGCCGACGGAAAGGTCCAGCTCTGGAGCCCCAACCTCGAGGTCGGATCCATGTTCGACGTGTCCGCCCTCGGCTGCATCGACCGCTCGGTCTCGGGCGTCGCCTGGGATCCCCCCAACAAGAAGATCTTGGTTGGCATGTTCTCCTCGGAGATCTACGAGATCAACGACTCTGAGGGATTCAACATCCACGACGGTCCCCTGGTCTGCGGCCACTATTCCCAGTCGGTGTGGAGCGTCGCTACCAACCCCATCAACCCTAACCAATACGTGACGGTCGGCAGCGACAAGACCGTCCGCATTTGGGACGCCCTCGCCAAGAAGCTGGTCAGGATGGTCGTCCTCGACACCATGTGCAGGTCCGTCGCCTACTCCCCCGACGGCACCCAGATCGCCGTGGGTTTCGGCGGAGGCGGCAGCAAGGTGAGAAGCTGCAATTGTGTGTGTGTGTGCGTGACTATTTTCTAGTCTGTTTTATTTCTAACTCTTTCAAACTGAAACTCATCGCTTCGCAGGAGTTCAAGCAGAAGAAGGACGGAGGCTTCGTAATCCTCAACGAGGACGACCTCACCATCGTCCACGAGGCGCGCGACTCTAAGCAGACGCTCACCTGCTGCAAGTTTTCGGCCGACGGAAACTCCCTCGCATTCGGCTCCATGGACCGCTGCATCTACGTCTACAATGTGGGCGACTTCGCCTCCAAAGCCAAGGCGAGGGGCCACAAGGGCGCCGTGAGCAACATCGACTTTGGCCGGGTCTTCGGGACCAACAACGCCGTCTTCATTCAGTCCAACTCGGACGTGGGCGAAATCCTCTTCTGGGATATTGAGACCGGAGAGCAGCAGACCCCGCGCAACCAGCGCGACACCGAGTGGGAGACCCAGACCTGCACCCTGGGCTGGCCCACCAAGGGGGCCTGGGGGCCGTACGACGACTCCTGCAAGCTCACCACGTGCTGCAGGTCCTCCTCCGGGGAGCTCCTCGCCACCGGAGATTCCTTCGGCAGAATCAAAATTTACCGCTACCCCGCAGTTGCGACCAACCAGAACTTTGTGGCCTTCACTGGTCACGCCGCCCGCGTCACCAACCTTCGCTTCAGCCCCGACGACAAATTCCTCTTCTCAAGCGGCGGAGACGACTGCTGCGTGTTCCAGTGGGTGCACGAGGCCGACGGCTACGAAGAGGAGGCGGCCAGGATCGAGCCCAACCCCGAGGACGCCCTCGATTTGGTCGACGGCAAGGCCTGGGACAAGCCCGCGGTTTGGGAGATGGCCAACGACGAGGATATGAGCTACACGTTCGCCATGGAGGAGCAGGCGAGGGACGAGGACTTCACCCCCGTCAAGCCCTGGCAGAGGACCATCGTCGCTCCTCCCGAGTTCGACGAGGAAGTCACCGAGCCCGACGACACTCTCGTTCTGGAGCACATCCACGGCTACCGCGGATCCGACTGCAGGAGCAATTTGTTCTACGGCATCGGCGGCTACGCCCTCTACCACATTGGCTGCACCGTCGTTCGCTACAACGTCAAGGACAACGTGCAGTCCTTCTACCAGGACGCGAGGGACGAGATTGTCTCCCTCGCCCTGCACCCCACTCGCCCCATTTGCGCCATTGGGCAGGCCGGCAAAATCCCCTGCATCCACGTCTTTGACTACGAGACGATGACGACGGTGCAGATCTTCCAGGGCCACCACAGGAGGGCCGTGTCCAACGTCGTCTTTGACCCTTCTGGTCGACACCTGCTCTCAGTAGGGCTCGACGTCTACCACACCATGGTCATTTACGACTGGGAGAACGGAAGCGTCAAGGCCAAGACCAAGACGGTGGAGGAGAAGACCCTCGCCGTGGACTTCACCAGGGACGGCAGGGGCATCGTGCAGTGCGGAGTCGACTTCATCAGGTTCTGGGACATCTCCGGGAGGGTCGTCAACTACAAGACGGCCATTCTGGCCGGAAAGGGCAAGGTGCAGCCCTTCTTCAGCATTGGCTGGACGGGCAACTACCCGGTCATCGGCACCACCGACGGCCACCTGTACCGATTTTTGGGCAGGAAGGTCGACGTCTCCGTCAAGGCTCACTCGTCGACAATTTACTCGCTGCACAGCACCAACGTTGGCCTTTGCAGTGGCAGCAGGGACGGAACGGTCAAGCTTTGGAGCCAGAGCTTGGAGTGCCAGCTGAGCATCGACATGCAGATGCTCGGTTCGCTGCTGCCCCCCGTGAAGAGTGTCTGCTGGGACAATGAGCTGGGCAAGGTTCTGGTCGGAACGGCCGGAAACGAGATCTGGGAGGTCGCGAGTAGCGACGGCCAGAACTTGCACCTCGACGGCCCCCTCAGCCAGGGGCACTTCGACAACGAGCTCTGGGGAATGAGCGTCAACCCCGCCGCCCCGCACTACGCCACCGTGGGAGACGACAAGACGCTGAGGATCTGGGACCTCTTCGAGCACAAGTGCATCAAGATGACCGCCCTGGAGATGATGAGCCGCGCCTGCTGCTACTCTCCGGACGGAGTCATGATCGCCGTGGGCTTCGGCTCCCCGGTGAAGAAGAGCACCAAGCAGTTCGACGGCAAGTGGATGATAATGAGCGAGGACGACTTCAGCATCATGTACGAGGCCCGTGACTGTCAGAAGTGGATCACGGAGATGAAGTGGTCGCCGAACGGCGAGAAGATCGTCGTCGGCTCGTGGGACAACAAGATTTACCTCTACGATGTCGACAGCGGAGACCGGTCGAAGCTCAAAGTGACGCAGACGGCGATCATCTCGCAGCACAATAGCTTCGTCACTCACATGGACTTCTCCTCGGCCACGGGCGCCACCAGCTACTTCCAGAGTAACTGCGGAGCGTATGAGCTGTGCTTCTTCGAGGCGGACACCGGAATGTACATCCCCGCCGCTTCTCGTCTGAATAAGACTAGGTGGGAGAGCCAGACTTCGGTCTTGGGATGGGGCGTTCAGGGCTGCTGGCCCGCTCAGAACGACGGCACCGAGATCACCGCTTGCGATGTCAACTTGGTCAACGAATACGGCAACGTCGTGACGGCTTGGGGGGACAACTTTGGCCGCCTCAGGCTCGCCAGGTACCCCACCTTGAGCAGCTTCTGCGGGCAGAAGAAGTTCCGCGGGCACTGCGGCCACATTGTCAAGGTCCGATGGGCCGGCGGCGACTCTCACCTGCTGACCATGGGGAGCAAGGACAAGGGGATCTTCGTGTGGCGCCACGAGGCCGACGATCAGGCCGTCATGGACACCAGGCAGGTCACCACTGAGGTAATCGACGACAGCGACGTTGAGACCGAGGTGCCCGCTGTGGTGGGCGAGGTCCCCATGGTGGAGGGCCTGGACGGTGGAACTGGCGTTGACAAGCCCTGGGTCGCCAGCATCGTCGAGCCCAGCGACCCCCCTCCCAGCAACGCCGATATTCCGGACAAGAAGCTGCGGCTCATTTACGCGCACGGAGTTGAGACTCAGACGACGAGGAACGCCGTCCTCTACAATGCCAACCACGAGGTCATGTACCCCAATGCTGGGCTCGCCGTCGTTTACAACAAGGAGGACCACGCGCAGAACTTCTACAAGGGCCACGAGGGCAACAGTGTGAGCGCGCTGGCAGTCACCCAGGACGGGAGGTGAGTTGACGAACCCGATGGATGATGATGGTGTGATGATTATTATGTTTCGCTCGCTCACCCTTATCATTATTATTTTTTTATTTGCAGGTTCGCGGCAAGCGGCGACAGCTGTCTTCGACCGAGGGTGCGGGTGTTCGACGCCTGCACGTGCACTGAAATTGTTAGCCTGAGGGAGTTCCACAGGAGCGGCATCGTGAGCTTGAACTTCAGCAGCGACAACAGGAGGCTAGTCAGCGTTGCCAGCGACGCCGACAAGAGTATCTGCATCTGGCAGAGCCTGAGCGGCACCTGGCACGATGGCCAGATGCAGTGCACGGCCAAGGGAGCGAATGAGAAAGTGTATTTCAGCATGTTCACCAGCCCCGAGTGCGAGTACCAGATGTGCAGCGGAGGAGTTTCTCACATCAAGTTCTGGACGGTCGAGGGGGCCAACCTGACCAGCTCTAGGGGGCTGTTCGGGAACGTCGCCAAGGTGCAGCCCATGCTGTGCGGCGCGCCTTTGGCGAAGAAGTTCGTCACCGGAACGGTGAGTGGACACTTGTATGTGTGGTCCGGAAGGAAGCTCGAGAAGATCGTGAGGGCCCACGAGCGAGGCATCAACGCCATCCACTCTTGCGCTGGCGGCCTGTGTACCGGCGGCAAGGACGGCTTCGTCAAGCTGTGGGCCACCAACTTGGAGCATCTCAAGAGGTACGACTTGAACGAGGCGTCGGTGCCGCCGCTTGACGTCGGGGTCAGGAGCGTCTTCGCCGGGCTGGACGTCACCGGGACTGTCATCACCAAGATTCTGGTCGGAACCAAGAGTTCCGAAATTTACGAGATCGCCATGAAGAGCGGGTCCATGCTGCAGCTGCACGAGGGCCACTACGCCAATGAGGTCTGGGGTCTGGCGATGCACCCCACCGACAAGGACATCTACGCCACGGTTGGAGACGACAAGACGCTGAGGATCTGGAGTGTCAGTCTGAATCGCATGCTGAGGAAGCTCAAGACCGACACTCAGATGAGGTCCGTGGCGTGGAGCAACGACGGCAAGTTCTTGCTGGTCGGTTGTGGAGGCAACAGCGACGGCAAGAGGGGGAAGAAGGACGGCGCGTTTTTGATCATCGAGACGCTCAGCCTGGACGTGAAGTTCGAGGGCAGGGATTCGCGGCACTGGATCAGGGACGTAAAGTACTCCCCCGACGGCACTAGCTTCGCCGTGGCGTCCATGGACCAGAAGGTCTATTTGTACGAGACCAAGAACTTCGTGCTTCGGGCCAAGGCCGAGAAGCACAACGCGAGTATCTTGTTCTTCGACTTTAGCACCGACTCTCAGATGATCATGAGCGACGCCGCGGACCAGGAGCACTTGATCCACAATAGCAACGACGGCGCTCACTTCGGGCTGCCTAGTCAGATCAAGAACGTCGACTGGTTCACTTACACCTGCATATACGGCTGGCCCTGCCAGGGCATCTGGCCCACGAAGAAGGAGATCGGGGCGCCTGTTCCCGTCTGCGCCAACAGGAGCGGCGACAGGAAGCTGCTCGCCACGGGCATGACCGGGGGACAGGTGAAGCTGTACAACTACCCCGCTCTGAAGAGCGCCAAGGGCAGCGTCGAATTGGGGCACTCCGGGGAGGTCGCCAACTGCCGGTTCGCCCTTGACGACGAGACCCTCGTCACAGTGGGAAAGAACGACAGGGCCATCTTCGTTTGGAGATTAGTAGGCGGAGTGAGTAAGGACGGAAAGGGGGCAGGAGAGGAGAAGAAGGAGTGAGGGTGTGCGATTGATGGTTGATATCAATAATTTCATAGAGTAGCGAGAGTGATAACTTTACTTTAACTTGAAGAAGACAAATTTCCACTACATTATGTTCTACATAAATTGATTAATTTCCCCATTCGAGTACCTTGACGAACTCCTCCTCGGTGAACTCCAAGAGCTTGGCGGCCTCGACGTGCACCTTCTGCCTCTTGAGGACGTCGATGAGCTTCATCTGCTTCTTAAAAGCCGTGAGGAGCTCCCCCCTCTGGCGTTCCAGGCTTCGGACCTGCTGCAGGAGCTTGTCCTTCTCCTTCCTGAAGTCGCCCCCGGTCGCCTTCGTCTCCTTGGTGGCGTTGTTCAGCACCTGCTTAAATTTCTCGCACTCCTCCAGAGCCCTAGCGAGCCTGACCTCGCGTCCCCTGTGCTCTCGGTCGGCCATCATGATCGTCTTCTTGCCCTCCTGCAGCTCCTTCTTGAGCTGGCTGTTCTCCCTCTTCAGGCCGTCCAACAGGTCGGACTGCTCGACCTCCTTGCCCTTCATCTTGGCGTTGGTGGAGGTGAGGTCGGCGATCGACTTGTTCATTCTCTTCATATCCTCGCTCTGCGCCTTGAGCTTCTTGTCCTTGGAAGTTAGACTCTTCTCGGCCTCGGTCTTCAACTTCAGGGTCTCGTTAAGCTGTATGCTCAGGGACTTGATCCTCGCCTTTTGGAACCTGATCTGCGCCGCAGCGCCTATTTCAGGGTCGGGAGAGTTCAGCATCGTAGCGGTGGAGGGGGAGTTAGAGCCTTCGGTAGTGGGGGAGTAGAGGGGGACGGCGGGCCTGGGAGAAGGCGTAGCGGCGGTAGACGTGTCCCGCTCGATGTAGGTGCTGGTCGAGGCGGGGGGGAGAGTGGGGGGGGAGGACATGGAGGAGGGGGAGGGGGTAAGGGTGGCTCTCTGTTTGACTGTGGCTCTCTGCTTGACCTTCAGGGAGGCCGCAGAGTTGCGAGGGGAGGGGGAGGAATTGGTCACGTCGGAGAGGATGGAGGTCGGGGCAGCTCGGGGAGAGCGGACAGTGGGGGACGGCGTGGGGGAGGATATTTGGAGTTGCGCGTCCTGTGGAGGTGGGTTTGGGGAGGGAGGGGTGTGGGTGAGAGGGCGAAGACAAGGTGAGGGTGTTTGGGAGTGGAAATTGGGAGGTTTTTACGACGACGCAGATGATCGGGGGGAGGGAGGGGGCGGGATTTGACGCATTTGCTGCGGTGGGGCGATTTATTTCAATAAATTTCAGCGCATTCAGCCTGGAATTGGTGTACAGGGCACCTTGACCTTGATGAAACAGCCCGAGCAGTTTTTAAAAAGGGGAGCCATTCAACGACACTTACAATCTCTTCGTTCAGCTTTCTGAGCTCTTCTTCGCGCATCTGCACATCGGACAGGTAGCGAAGCTCGCTATCGATGGAGTTAGGCCCGGACATCATGATATTTCAAATTCACTACAAAAATAGTTGTCAAGGCCCTGGAACTGGAAGTCAGGAGGAAAAAGGGTAGGCCATTTCTATTGCTAAACTTATTGCTTATTGCTTATTGCTTATTGTCTTGCCTTATTGTTAAGGCTTCTTATATCTATATTTCAATTTAACTTACTTAGATGAACTTTCTGACTCCATCACCGTGGACTGTACGAGGGTCGCTCATCCTGCTCCTTGCAGCTTCTAGCAGGCTCTTTTTGGGATCGCCTCTCTTGCCCCCCCTCGCCGCCGCTTGGAACGGTTTGGAAGGGGGAGGTTTAATCAAGTTCGCTTTTCTCCCAGGAGGGGGGCCCGTCGGAGGTTTGAATTTGACCCTCCCCCTGACCCCCTCTGCGTCCTCCTCCTTCTTCTTCATTTTCTTGGCGCTCATCTCCTGAACCACCAATGAATC
This sequence comes from Triparma verrucosa, assembly GCA_030267905.1. Lineage (NCBI taxonomy): Eukaryota > Bolidophyceae > Parmales > Triparmaceae > Triparma > Triparma verrucosa. Next base: position 50,868 of record BRXX01000241.1, read on the forward strand.
ATCAGTTTCGTCCGTATCCTCGCTGTCCTCGCTACTGTCGTTATCCTCGTCAGTATCAGTCTCATAGCTTGCATCGCTGTCGAAACTGCTATCGTCAGAGTAATCTCTATACTTTTCTCTGTTACTACTACTTTTCTTCGTGCTGCTGGCCACGCTACTGCTGGTCCTGCTGCTGGTTCCCGGGCTCTCCATCCAGCCCCCGTTGCTGCCGCTGCTTTCGCTGCCAGCTCCTGATCCAACGCTAACCTCGCTCTCCTTGCTCAGCGACTTCAGCTCGTCGTCCCGCCTACGGGCCTCCGCCTTCTCGCTGCTCTTCGCATTCTTCGCTCCCATGTTCGCGCTCACGCCCACGTCTACGTCCAGCTCCGGAATGCTGAAGGACATCCACTGCTGAAGCAAGAGGTTCGGCTGCAACATTTTATGAGTGAGGGTTAGGAGTTGTGTTTGGATTCGGAGCCTTGCAGGTGCACTGTATTCTTCATCTCACCTTCGCCATTAGGTCAACCTGATTCTTGATTTTAGCTACGTGGACACGCTTGCAGCCGGCCTCCTTGAGGACCTCCTTGAATTCGGCCTCGTCACTCAGCAGCTCGAGCAAATCCTGCACGTCCTCTATTTCTTCCTCCTGCAAGTTACTTGCGAATTCCGAAGCCTTCGCCTCGGCTAGCTTGCATTTCTCCACGAAGAACTGGAAGAGCGCGTTCGAGGAGCCAGCAGCGGTTCCTTCTTTCTGCCGCTCGGCCTTGGCCTCGGCCTCGACATGGAACTTCTTGCCCTCTTCCTTCCTCGCGCTCTGCCTCGGCGTCTTCGCCAACAGCTTGTCCAAACCCACGAGGCCGATCTTCAGCTTGTCCGTCTTCAGCTGGACCCTGAACTCCTCCAGCGACGTGCTCTCCTCGTCGCTGCTGCTTCGGGCGCTGTAGGAGCCAGTCATGGAGGCGCTGGAAGATCGGCTCATTCCCTCCAGATCCAACGCCAAGCTGTTGGGAGAGGGCGTATTGGAACGGGAGCTGCCGTACAGGTTGCTTTGGAGGGCGTCCAGGTCGCCGAGGGAGCTCGTGACCGAATCGCCGCCCGAGGAGCTAGCCCCTGGGCTCTTCTTCTTGGCCCTGGCCATGGTTTGAAGCTCAGCGTCCTCGAGGTCGACAGCGGCAGCAGCAGTAGTGTCAACGGTTAAGGAGCCACGGGGCTGGGGTTGGGGCGGGGCCGGTTTGCTCGATTTCTTGGGAGGGGGGTGACTTGGCGGGGGAAACTTCTTGGCTTTGGACTTGGTCTCGTCAGCCTTCTGAGGAGGAGGTTGCTGTGGAGGCGGGTGACGCGGGGGCGGGAACTTTTTGATCAAGTCGCTGCTATTATTGGTCACTGCCGCCATCGTTGTCACAGCCGGGCTTGACCGGGGCCTGTCGTTCGTTGGCGGCGTCCCGGGAGGCGTTATTGCTTCCTGGAGGGACTGGCGTGTAACGTCGTCTTTGTGCGCATTGCTCGTGGTCACCTCCTCATCAATTTCGACGCTGTTGTTCCCAGTCTTCCCGCTCTCGTGAGCGGGGAGGTTGTTCTCCGAGTACAGCTTCTCCTTGTCGCAGAGGTTAAAGCACCAGAGGAACAGCTTTCCGGCTCCCTTTTTCGCCGCTTCGTTGTCTATTCCATCCCACTCCGAGTAGAACCGCAGCAGGCCTTGTGGAAGGACGAAGCCGTTCAAGCACTCGAGCCTCCACGCCGGGGCCATCTCCGGGTTGAAGCACCGTATTCTGCTCAAGAGGTCAGACGCTCGGATCAGGCTGCGCTGAATGGTAGGCCAGCTAGTTGCCTGTTGCTTTTTGGAGCCCGGCGCGAGTCCTAGTGTTATGGAGGCGCAGAGTTGTGTAATTGACGTGGGGGGATTTGATAGGCTGAGTATGTTTTTTTGGGGTGGGGGGGGGGAGGGGGTTAGTAAGGGAGGAGAGGAATGTTTGAAGCGTCTTCTTCGGCTCAAACTTACCTAGCTAAGTGCACAAGGTCCGAAACGCTCAAATTTGTGTTATTTAGCTTCGCGAGTGACGGTGGCATTGATGGAGGTAATGTGGAAGATGATACTGATGTCTGTGTTGAGGGGGGAGGTCGAATGGGAGTTTGCCGAACTGTCTGAGGGGGCGGAGAGGAGGAAGCTTTCGATTGCGGAGGAGGCTGGAGGCGGGGGAGGGGGGAGGGAGGAAGGGGGGAGGGAGGGGGGTTAATATATATGTCGCTATTAAATATGTGTCCTCTCCATTATCCTAAAATCATATCCTCATCCTCACCTCTGCCTTCCCGGGCAACTCGTCCTCCCTCTGGTACTTGTACGCGAAAGGTGGAGGCTCTTGCAAGCCCCTTCGCTTGTAGTAAGTCGCAGGCAAGTCGTCGGGAAGTCTGTTCCCGAACCGATCTCTCGGGTACTGTCGCTCGTCGTCAAGCGAGCCTGGTTGGGCTGACTTCTTGGCGGGGACTGTGTTGGTTCTAATAGTGATGTGCTCGGATCCTCTGTTGAGGAGGCCGCCCTTGGAGGCCATCCTGGCCCTCATTTCGTTCTGCTGCTGATGCAGAGGGACTGTGGGGGCGGAGATGGGGCTATTCATGGAGGACGATTCACCGGAGAAGAGAGGGGGTTCAGATGGATTGTACATGGCGGGAAGGTGCGAGGAGGAGGCGGAAGGAGTCGGGGAGGGGGGCCGGGGGCACGGAAGGAAGCCTTGAAAAGTTTACTTCAAGGGCGCGGGGGACACGGGGGAAGGGGGAAGGGGGTGGGAGGGAAGACCGGCAAGGGCAGGCGAGATTGAAATCCGGGGGAAAGAGTGTAAATTTGGCCTTACGACGAAGCTTTCGGGGTTTGAGGGAGTCGAGGGCAGCTGTCGGTCGATGCAGGCTCGTTCTCTCAATCAATTGACGCTGTATACGCAAGTAAGCATCAATTAACCCTCTTAATGGTTATGGTGGGCCATTTTGCTACCCTCCCTGGCCTCCCCCAGCTCCTCTCCTCTTCCATTTAACGCTTTGGGGTCAACTTTTCAAAAAAACGATCCGCCGAGCATGATTCCTCCCCACAACAGTCTGGTGAAATATGACAACGCCATCCTGGTCAGCACGACCAAGGCGGACGGAAAGCAGGGAGCCAAACAGGTGAGGAGACTGTTTTGAGCGGTTTGGGATGGGGATCGGGGGTTGGTTTGGGAGGGTTTTGGAAGGTTTCGTTTGACGTGGGGTGTCGGGGGGTAGTTGTGGGGGGGGGATGTGATAGAAGGATGAGGGAGCGGGCTCGGGGATTCTTTTCAGCTGCGGGGAGGGTAAAGCTTTCTCATTTGGTTCCAACTACTGCACCAGGGTCGCCCTCTCTCTCTAACTCTTTACCCCCTCCTCCTGAGCAGACGACCCAGACGGAAGATATATTGAACAGCATTCTGCCGCCGCGTGAATGGACTGAGGTGAGAAGACAGTCGTGCGATGGGATGCGGCGGGTGGGTATATTTAAGGTGCAGCAGCAGCAAGCGCTAACAACACAACCCACACCTTCACCTTGCAGGATGGACAACTGTGGGTCCAGTACGTGTCGTCGACCCCTGCCACCAGGCTCGACGTGATAAACCTCCAGGAGTCCCTCGACCACAAGCTCCAGCAGAGACAGGCCCGCGAGACAGGAATCTGCCCCGTCAGGGAGGAGCTCTACGCCCAGTGCTTCGACGAGCTCATCCGTCAAGTGACCATCAATTGCGCCGAAAGAGGGCTGCTCCTGCTCCGCGTCAGGGACGAGATCAGAATGACCACCGCCGCCTACCAGACCCTGTACGAGTCATCGATCGCCTTCGGCATGCGCAAGGCCCTCATGTCCGAGCAGAAGAAGGAGTCGATGGAGAAGCAGATTAGAGAGCTCGACGCGGACAACGAGGACCTCGAGAGGCAAGTCGGAGAGCTCAGCAACCGCATCGAGGTCATCCAGAAGAAGGAGGCGGAGAGGAGGGAGTCCGACGAGAAGAGCCACACGGAGGAGGTCGACAAGCTCAAGGCCCTCAACGAGCAGCTCAAGGCCAGCCTCGAGGGTCTGCTCAGCGCTCCAAAGAAATAAAGTATTTAAGTGGCAAAGGTGTCAGAAGTTTAAGTGGGATTATTTTGTAATATTAAACATACTTTATTAAACAGGTTTTGCTTCCTCTTCGCTTGGCTGCTTCGAAGATTTCAACGTCGTCACCAGGTCGTTCAAAATGCCCTCGAGTCTTACCACGTCCTCTGTCCTCTTTTGTTCTGCCGCGGATCTCTTTGCGTCCGAGTCCGCCAGTTCCTTGCGCAGCGAGTCGATCTCAGATTCACGTTTCCTCTCCATTTCCTTTCTCTCCTCTGCTCGCTTCCTTTCGCTCTCCTTTCTCTCTTCCGTTCGTTTCTTTTCTGTGATTGTCGCTTGCCGCTCTAACCTGTTGATTGACATCTCGAGGGCGCGAACACGCCCGACCTACTCTCGATCTTCCGTCTCGTCGCTCTCGAGGGTGGGGACGAGGACTTGGAGGTATGCGGGGAACAACTCGGAGTTCGAGCGCTGTTTCTTGGTCAAGGTGCCTTCGAACTCGAGAACGATGTTGGCACGGACGAAGATGAATTCGGCCTTGGCGTTCTCCTGGATCTTGTCGAAGATGTCGCCCATGATGGCAAGGGTTAGGGTTAGGGTTAGGGTTAGGGTTAGGGTTAGGGTTAGGGTTAGGGTTAGGGTTAGGGTTAGG
>BRXX01000242.1:0-41210 GCA_030267905.1 Triparma verrucosa
CCCTAACCCTAACCCTAACCCTAACCCTAACCCTAACCCTAACCCTAACCCTAACCCTAACCCTAACCCCAGCATCTTGACGGACCTTGCTACGATTTTGAAAACCTCAGTACCTCAAAGTGAAAAAGAAACACAAAAATCGATAACTTTTATATGCGAAAAAATACTTTAACCTTTTTTGTGGTAGACCTTAGTAAACACATTCTCATTCTTCTCCTTGTCAAAATCCAATCCTCCCAGCACTAAATCGATTGTCTCCTCTAGCATTCCTTTGACTATGCCCTCCCCCTTCTTACCGGATTGCTTGAAGTCCGGCCCTGGATTGACCTCCAGCAGATACGTCTTGTAAAGGAATTCGCTCCCTTTGTCGTCGTTCTCGGCGACTATAAAGTCGAAGCCATAATGCTCGAAGGAGCCCTCTAGAGGATCGTAAACATTCGTCTCGCCCTTGTAGCATTCAAAGAGCTCCCCTGTCAGCTTCCTCATCTGCTCCTTGATGTTCTCGACCTCCTTCCCTGCCTTCCCCTCCTCCATCCCGTACTCCTGAACCAAAATCCTCTCCACATCTTCCAAAACCAAAACGCATTCCTCCTCATTGAACCCAGCATCCTGGCTCTGATAACACGTATTAGTTATGTGAGCGTAATAATTCCCCACATCGTCCCCGTCATACTCCGTCCCGCTGCACAAACACAGAACGTCGTCGTAAAAGTAAACCGTCAAATCCCCCACAGCAGCGACGTAAGCCCTGATATGAAATTTCCTCCCCGAGAGCAGCAGGGGCCTGTCAATGTATACGGAGACGATCCACTCTCGTATGTCTCTCTCCTCGAGGAGGATGTTAAGGAGCTGCTCGTAGACGAGGAAGATTTCTATCCCTGACCCACGGTTAATGCTGCTGGGCTTGACGATCCATGTGACGTCTTCTCCCTTGATGAACTTCTCCTCCTGCAGCTGTAGAAAGTCACCTGAACATATCTTCACTCTATCCTGCGATGGTCGAAGCGAGTTGTATAATAGTGAAAGGTGATTTTTTAAGAATTAGAATTGATTGTGTCACAGCAGTTATAGGTCATAGTAGGTAGGTACAAGCTTAGCCCCTCATAAGATAAAGTAACGCTCACAAACTCTTATAATTCTCACCTCAACCTTTAAATTCCCAAAATCAACCCTCTGCCCATCCCCCATAACAACGCTCTCCCCCTCCTCAAACGCCGCCCAAGTCTCCACAACAACACTCTCCGGAACGTTCGTCCTCAGAATACTCTCCCTGTTCTTCGCGCAGTAACGACGAGTGTAATTGTACATTTGAGCTTTACGGCTTAATCCTTTTCTAACGCAGAAATTACTTGAACGACCTTTACGGAGGCGGAGAACGTCCCAGTTGCAACGCTCGTATTCGGCGTATTGGAAGGTGGAGGGGGGGACGGGGATGGGGAAGTCTCCTGTGCAGGGACCGAGATTGATTGTGTAGGAAGTCTTGGATTTGAGGATTGAAAGGAGGAGGTTGAGAGTGTAAGGCTCGTTTATGTCGAGGAAGATGGAGGAGCATGTGGGAGGAGTGGGAAGAGGGAGGGAGGCGTACTTGTAGTTGGAGGAGGGATGAGGAGAAGGAGGAGGAGGTTGGGGGGTGGAACCCCTGTTAGGGCCCCTGTTAGGGCCCCCGTTAGGGTTTGAGGGACGTTGAGGAGAGGTGAAGAAGTGGGGAGACGAGACTATTTCATATGTATCGAAGACAGTGTACTTGGCGGTGTGCCGTATGGAGACAGCTGTTGTTTTAGACGGCATTTTGTTCAATCAGAAGGTTCACTAATTGACGCACTAATTGACTTGCTGAGCCCAGTGGTATCTCGTTGTTTGGTTCGAGAGATAAAAAGGACACTAAAGGATTTGGTACGACGATTTCAATCGAGCGTCCTAGAGTTTGAGGTTCAGGCTCTCGACACAAGTTGTAAGATATACCGCTATCAGCGCTATCAGCTCCTCTTGCTCAAAAAATGCAAAGTTCTGCAAAGTTCTAAACAACAATGTTCGCTCAACGCTCCGCCCGCCTGCTGCTCTCTCGGGTCACCAATGCCCGATTGATGAGTACAAAACACCTGATAATCACTGCTGTCGGTCCTGAGCAACGTAAGAAGAAATAAAAGCACATAAATGGAACATCTACGGAACATCTACTGATCGACGCCTGCTAACCCTGATATCTTCGATGATATCGTCGCGCTCAAAACAGCCGGAATCGTCGCCTCCGCAACCGACACAATCCTAACCTCCGGCCTCAACATAACCGAATCCCGCGGAATAAAGCTCGGTACAAACTTCGCGCTTCTAATGGCAGTATCAGGTCCATCCTCTTCCATCTCAAGCCTCCCTTCAAAACTCGAGTCACAAGTTGGTAAGCTCAAAGGCTTCCAGTACATGTTTAAAGAAACGACCGACCCTCTAACCGAGGACGTCGAAGAACCTAATTTCATGGGAACTGTACGTGTCAGAGGTATGGACCAACCCGGTATAGTCCAGAAGGTATCTGAGCTCCTCGAGAAACATGACATGTCTATTGAGCGTCTCGAGACGACTATTGACGTTGAGGCTCCTTTCGGTGGAACACAGCTCTTCATGATGGAGGGTATGATAGCGCATACTAAGGAGGTGGATGACGACTGGATGGGTTGGATGGATTTGATGGATGAAATTGAGGAATTCGGGGAGGAGTATAACATCGACGCGGAGGTTGAGCCGTTTGCTGAGGATGATGAGGAGGAGGTGAGATGGGCAGCGACGGGCAGCGTTAAAAACGGCTACATACATGATAACTAAGCATTCTTACCCTCCCCCCCACCTCCAACCTAGTTTGATGGCGACGAAGAGCAGGAGGACTACACTATGAAGAAGAGGATCTACGATGTCGGGAATATCCCACCATCATCATAAGGAAGGTTGAGGAGCACAGAGCTGTGAGCAACTCTTAGGGTGCATCAATAGGGAAAAAATAGTAGGTCTTTTCAGTTCTTTTTTGATCAGAAGGTTTTTTTTTTTTTAGTGATAAGTTTAGAGGGGAAACAAAATGAAAGAGTGCGAGAAAGCGTCCAAACGAGCAGCAGCAGCTTTCGCCGCGCCGTCAGAAACACCGAAAGAAGGAATAAATTTTACACCACACTACACACACCACGCTACTACGCCCCTCACTTTACGAACTCGACTGCTTCTTCTTGGTGAGATTGACAGTCTCTCTCTTGAGCACGTGAAGGAGAGTCTGGGAACTCTCTAGAATCTTCATGTAGGCAGCCTCGGTCTCCTGGATTGTCTTGTCGTATTCGTTTCGTGCCTGGGCCTTGCGGGCGAGGGACTCGTTGATCTGGGAGAGGCGGTCGGTGAGGATGGAGAGGTCCTTCTGGATCTTGGCCTTCTCCTCCTCCTCCTTCAGGATGTGCTTGTTGACCTCCTCACGTTTCTCGCGCTGACAGAAAGAAGAAGGAAGGCGGGGGTATAATTTGTCGGAGTTAGAACGGCCCGCACAACACACAGGCACACATCCTGTACCGGGCTTCCCACCCCGAGGCAGAGCCCCCAACCCCCTAACCCTCCCCCAACACTCACCAAATCCTCAATGCATTTGACAAGCTCGTTGTTGTAGTTCTGAAGAGTAGCTCCCTGTTGCGCCTGTGAAATTGAAGCGGTGTGCTGCGTTAGTAACAGAATAAATGATTCCCAGGGTGAGGTTTCCTTCGGCCCAAAATCAGTTGGAGCGAACAGCCCTCCCACATCCACACCACAAGACGCGTCCACGCGAATCACGCCGCCTCCCGGCGCTTCTAATGCCCGAACAATGGCCCTGGGACCAATTACAACAAGCGCCCCGCCGGTCCTATTCCCCTAAAAACACAACCCCCCAGCACGCAGGGAGGTTTCCGTTTGACTTAAATATTATAGGGATGCAACCTGGCTTCACATCGCCGCGGCCGGACCTCCAGCAGGCCTCGGGCTCAAAATATATGTATATATAACCACTGCGACCGTGAAAGACGGCGACCTACCATTGTGATGTGATTTGTTGAATAATTATTGAATAGGCTCAAAAACAAGCCTCATGACCCGAAAGCAATTTTCAAAGCGACCTCCTTTTCCCACAAAATAAACAATGGAAGACGCCATCGTCGAAGTGCAGAATAATTTAGGAGTGCTCTTCAAGAAGCCGAAATGCTCGGAGAAGCTTCTCAACAAGCCGCCGTTTAGGGTGAGAGCCAGACCTTGCGAAGTTGATTTGAGTATTTCGAAGACCGCCCTCCTCTCAGCATCAAAATTACCCATGACCATGGGCGCTTTCGCCATTTTATATGAAACGTGCGGGTGAAGCGCTCCTGTTTGTTCCCCTCTGTGTCCTCCCCCTCGGCCGTCCGGCCCCGTTACCCCTCTCAAACAACCTCTCCTCCCGCAAACCCTGGTCCCCCCGCCCCCCTCCATTTTGCTTGCTAACCCAGTCCTCTCCCCCCCCTCCCTCCACCCCAAACGCAACCGCAGTTCCTCCATGACTGCGTCACCGCAACAATGGGCAGCGTTTCTACTGGTTTCTGCCAAGGCCTGTACGAAGACTTCGAGCTTGACTCAGGCAACATCAAGGACAAGCAGGTGAGACCCTCGTGAACTATAAAAAAAAGATCGGTCACACCTCTCATATGCTAACTCCGTCATCCAATAATCCCCTCGACTACCCCACCACTACCAGGCCAAGATCGACTTCCTCAACAAGATCATCAACTTGGTCGGGATATGCCTGGGCGAACAGGTGAGTTCGCTCGTAATTTGTCTGTATTGTCAACAATAGGAATTCCACTCACCCCTTCCACCCCTCGTAGCTGGACATACGCTCCACGAAAGTCGTGGCCGGCCTGGAACCCCTGAATACCAATATCTTCCTCGCTCATCTCGGCAAGGTTGCCGTCGATGAGTCCCTTGACCACGCCGATGCGGTGTCCCGTACCCTAAATAACGAGACTCCCGGAGACGGTCGAATCCCCAAAAAATCCGACGGCCCTGATGTCGCGGAGGCCAAGAGCCCCGACCGCCCGAGCGCCGCTCCTGCCGCGCAGAACAAGAGCCTCGACGAGGAGCCCGAGGAACCCCCCCAGGCCAAGCCTATCGCCAACAGTGCGGCCCTGTTCGCCGAGGAGGCTAAGAAGGCCAGCGACGTCCCTTCCACCCGAAGCGGAACCCGTTCGGGGAAGAGGAACGGGGCGCAGACCAGTGACGATGGCCTGGGCGCCGACGTCGGGCTGGGAAAATCCAGTCCTGGCAAGGGCGCGTCCGCCCCTAACCTGGACGCGGACATTGACGCCTGCAACTCTGACCCTGCCCGAACTCGCGAGATGATGGAGAAGATCGTGCAGAAGCCCAAGTGTAGCGACAAGCTCTTGGGAAAGCCCCCCTTCCGCTTCCTCCACGATCTCGTTTCTGCCGTCATCAACAACACCGGCTTCGCCTCTGACCTGTACAGCGAGCACCAGATGGACAGCAAGAATGTGAAGGAGAAGGCCGCCAAGATCGACTACCTTGAGAAAATCGTCAAGCACGTCGGCGCCCACCTCAACACCATTGTGGACGCCCGCCCTGCGAAGATCGTCGCGGGGCTCGAGGCCGAGAACACTTGCAGGTTCCTGCAACTTCTGGCGCTGGCGGCCAGCAACCAGGGCGGCGCGGAGGCCGACGCCGGAGCCGACGACAAGGGAATGGACGAGAGGCAGGATTTCAGTCAGGAGGAAGATGCGAAATCGCCCGCCCCTGTCGCCGCCCCCAAGCACTCTTCCCCCGCGCCCGCCGCCGCACCCTCCAAGAATGAGCCCCGCGAGCCGTCGCCCGCGAAAGAAACCGCCCCTAGCGGGGCTGACTCCCAGCCCAAGTCAATGCGACCCACCACAGCTCGCCGCAGGCCTCCCAAGGTCAAGGAGAACACACAGGCGGTCAGCGTGCAAGAGACCGTCACCGTCAACAAGACCGTCAAGAAGGCGACCATCATGAAGGAGGGAGAAGGAGACGACGACGACTTCTTCAAGGACGACGACGATGTCGATGGCCTCGGCGGAGAGGCCAAGTTCGTCGATGCTAACGAAATCAAGGGGAAGAACGTCAGTAAGCTCGTCCAGAACATTGTGGCCGAGCAGGAGGAAGAGAAGCGACAGCAGGACGGGGAAGAAAAGGTCGACGATGGAAAGAAGGGGATCAAGCTCAGTCTAAACTTGAAAAAGTCCAGCGCAGCGTCCGTCGGAGGAATGAGCATCACGGACATGGAGAACCTGACGAAGGCGGTTCAGCGCCTGGTGATGTCCACGGCGCCGCTAGGGAAGTGCATGGACTACGTCCAGGAGGATCTGAGTCAGATGCAAAAGGAGGGCGCCAAGTGGTCTGCCCACTTCCGCAATAACATCGACGCCTTCACTGAGGCCCAGAAGAGGACGTCGACGGAGATAGAGCCCCTCAGGGCGACCCTCCTAGATCTAGAGGACCAGGTGGAGGAAATCAAGGAGAAGATCGCCGGGAAGAAACTCAATATCAGCAAGAATGACGCTAAGATTCAAGCTCTCCTTCGACAAGTGGTGTCAAACTAACCGAGCTTCGCAGTGCGCCATAAGATATAACCCATATTTTGTTGAATAATTACAGATAGTTTTTTTTTCTCTTTCAGAACTTCTTCGCGGATATTTTGCCCAATCTTTTCGGCACGGCTCCTCCTCCTCCGCCCTGCTGAGCCCCGTACCCGCCCATTTCTCCCCTGACCGCGCTTTCCAAGACCGTCTTGTCATTGGCTTCCAGCCCCCCCATGACGCTCTTGAACTGCGCTCCTGTGGTCTTGGCGAAGTGTACCAAGCACGAGCTGAGCAGCTTGCCGATACTGCATGAGGATTGATGTTAGTTAGTTGGAATTACGAAGGGAAGAAATGGCACAGCAAAAAAAGGGGGGGCGCTAGTATCGTTTTCCCAACTCATCGCTTCGCTCCTCGTCGACTTGGTCATTCTTCTCACCTGGCTCCCTCTGGTGACACATTGCCTCCCAACCCACCGAACCCGTGCGGCAGTCCGTTGTGCCTGATGAGCAAAACGAAGACTGGCACCAGCTCACTGAGCAGGTTTTCGACCGCACCACCCCCGCTCACGACGCTCTGATACCCTAGCAAGAGCGTTCGGACGCATTCTGTGCACAGGACCGTTCGGTCCTTCTCCCTCCCCCTTCCCGCTTCCAACAGCGCCGTGACGATGTGCGTGCCTAAATACCCCATCAAGACCGTGATCTCCACTCCCGCGCTTAGCACCTTCAGAGAAACTGCGCCTTTACTTATCGCGACCTTGACCTCTTCAATGCTGCTGCGCAGCGCGATATCGCTGGGCAAGCTGGACCACACGTCCCAGAATCCCCTCTTAGCCGCCACGGCGGCCAGGACGCTGACGATAGTGTCAACCTCTCGGTTCGTCTCCTCGCCGCCAAAAGACACGTTCGTCAGCGTCAGAATCTTGCCAATGGTCATCAGCCCTTGCCTCGCGATCGCCTCCTCGCCGGCCTCGCTCCATCGCAAGATGTCGCAGCACACGCCCAGCAACTCCTCACCAACCTCGCTCAAACACCCTCCGACGTCGGCCGCCTTGTTGTCGACCAGCACCTCGAGGGTTTTCAAAGCGTTGTGCGAGATGCCGCCTTCTTTCAAGCTAGCTATCGCGCAACTCAGCGAAATGCGCACCGACTTGGAAGGTCCGCCTATGGCGAGGAGGCACGACAGCGTCGTGGTCTTTTCGTCGAATTTGCCACCGTTACTCAGCTTTCTGAGGATTAGCGTCTCCAACTCCTCGAAGAAGGCGGGCCGATCTTCGACGATCTCGTTCCCCCAGTCGCCCTTGCCCACGACGATCTCGGCGACCTTTTCAATCGCGTCGGCGCCAGAGCGGCTAATCACGGGCTTAATGAGGCGCTTGATCGCCTTCGTTTCTATTTCGCAAGATATCACGACCAAGCATTCAACGGCCTTCTCCAGCCAGGGCACGTTGTAGCCTCCGACACCTCCAGAGTTCAGGGCGGGCTTGACGGCAGAAGTCACTTGAGACGTCAAGGTGGTGAGGACATTTTCGGAGTTGATGGAGTCGGGGTCCTTCACCCCGGTGAACTTTTCGAGGGTAACGCAGAGCATTTCTAGGCCGGAGGTTTGCAAGAGGATTAGGTTGTCGCCAGAAGTCGCTGTGGCGGCCGTGCAGGCAGCAGCGATAATGTCCTCGCAGTGAAGGGCGGGGCAGGACTCCACTACGTCGGTGGGTTTGGCCGAAGCACACTTCCTCTCCACCTCGGCTCTAGCTTGCCTGACGTCGAAGCCGGACGTGAGCTTTTTCAGGGAGTGGAAGGCGAGGTTTGTGGCCTGCCTCTTGACCTGCCACCTACTCGGGCTACTGGTAACAACGCCGGCCTCAACGAGAGCCCTGTGCCTGGCCGACTTGACCACCTTGGCCCTGGTCCAGCCCTCGTCGTGGACGTCGTTCTTGTCGCCGGCATCTTCGTTGTCCTCGTCGTCGCCCCCAACGTCAGCCTCGACGGTAACAGCCTTCTCCCCGCGGATGACTCCGCGGCAAAAGAGAAGCGCGTGCAAGTACCTGCCGTCGATGTCGAGCAAGATATCCATCGTTCCTCTAATCTCGTGGCATATTGACTGAGTCTCGTCGCACTTGATCCTCTCCATGACCCTCGGCACCGCCACGCCCCGGTAGAAGTCTCCTGCCACGCAGTTCGCCCGCCCCTGGACGCGGTCGAGCAGGACCAACAAACTCGAGTGGATGTTGAGAGACTGCAGCACCTCGGGAGAGGACCGCATCGACATCGCGAATGCCCGCATGCAGCTGATGGCGGTCTTGATGACGCTGGCGCTTCCAAAGTGGTCGCCGCCGGAGACGTCGAGGAGGAAGCGCAGGGAATCCTCGGAGTTCACTTTTCTCACGTCGAAGACCGCTATGAGCTCCAAGAATTTGAGGCACTCGTGCAGCACGGACGCGTGGGGAAAGTCCTTGGCGACGTTCATGATCGAGCAGAGCGTCGCGACGGCGGGGTGGGTGGGGTCGAGCTCGAAGATTATGGGCAGCAGGATGTTCATGAGCCTGACCATGGCCGCCACGCCCTCCCCCCGGCTGACGAGCCAGTCGCCGAGGAAGCGCCCGAGTAGCATGTCCACGACGTCGCTAATCAGATGCAAGTGCTTGCGGATGGCCGAGGCGTCCACCCCCAGGTCAACGTGGTCGAGGAGGGACCCGACAGAGTATAGCGACCAGGTCCTGACGAGCTGGGCCTCCTTGGCGTCGACGGCCCTCTCCAGGCACATGGTGATGAATTGGCTAGTGTTGGCGCTATTGCTCCCGCCCTTTCCGATGCACGCGAGGGCCAACACGGCGCCCGACTTGGCGAAGTAACCGGCGAAGGTGTCACTCCTTTTCTTGCCGTTGGGGAATTGGCCGTCGAGGACGTGCTGGAGGGACTCGACGACCTCCTGCATGAGGTTCCCCTTGACACGGGTGCACAGGAGGCCCAGGGCCTGGGCGGAGCCCCGCCGCACCAACGATAGAGGAGACGCAAGGAGCGCGAGCAGGATCTCCGAAGCCTTTGGGATCCAGGGCATGTCGCTCGCGTGGTTGCCCTCGTGCACCGGCAGGGCCTGAACCACTGAGAGGAGGGTGGAGACGATGTTGGCGCTCAGCCGCAGAGAAGCCTTCGCCTTCGCCTCCTTCTCGGCGTCGCTAGTGAACGTGTTGGAGAGCGAAGCGGTGGGGTTGAAGCTGGACTTGGAGCTTTGGAAAGCGGCTGGGAGGAGGGTCGAGAGGAGCGTCACCGCCTTGACCTGGTTCTTGGAGTCCTGCAGGCCGAAGAGAGCTGCGAACATGTGGATGCAGCAATCCATGAGCCGGATCGACGAGCTTCCGAAGGGCGACGGTGGCGGCTTCCAGTTCCCCGCCGCGTGCATGGGGGTCGGCGGAACATAGTACATAGAAGAGCCGTCCGAGCGGGTCGAAGAGGAGGACGGCTGCATCGAGGCGTTGAAGCCGCTGGAGTCGCCGTCGTGGAAAAAGCTCTTGCCGTGCAGCAGGGCCTCCCGCTCGGCGTGGTCAATGATTATGGCCTGTTTGAATGCGAGGCTGTCGAGCATCGTGCTGTCCTCCCCCACCTCATCTGTGATCTTGGCGGACGAGTAGCTGCAGACGTCCAGCACCGCGTCCTCCGAGTCGAGGAGAATGGTGAGGAGGGAGTTCTGCACCTCCGCCTCCGAGCCGATTTTGATGTGGTCGCAAGCCCAGCCGAAGAGCTGGTCGGCGACGGTGGGGAAGGAACCGGGGGGCATCCAGCTGAAGGCCTCCATTAGCGACGACTTGATTATGTCGAGGCGGGAGATGGCGCTGGGTTTGGACGGCTGCGCTAGGCGACCTGCGACGAGCGGGGGGAGGAAACGAAGAGAAGCGACGAGTTAGAATAAAGTAGCGGTGATGGTGGCCGCGGAACTGCCACTAACAACACACCTTCTCCAGAGACGCACTCGAGCACGCTCTCCAAAAGTATAGAAGTCCTCGTCAACGCGTCCGGGATGTCCAGAAGCAGCGTCGGGCAATTTCTCGTGAAGCTCAGGACAGACTGCAGGGCCGCGTCGAGGCAGATGAGGTCGTGAACGTCCTCGAAGTCCTCCCTGCCCTTCTTGGCGTTCTCGACGCTCGTCTGCCAGAGGCTGAAGAATTTTCCGATGTGCTTCTTGCTGAAGGACGGGCCGAGGGAAAGCAGGGCGGAGATGTTCGTGTACGCGGCTCTGCAAGGAAGGGAGTCCTGTGGGTTAGATAATCTTTGAATTGCAAACAGTATTGAAATACGAATTGTGTCAGCCCCTTATTTATTCTCACCTCGTGCACGTGCACATGAGCGTATTATTAATCGACTTCTCAGCATTAAACTGCTTATCAAGCAACTGCTTCGAAAACGTCAGTATAGTCTCGTAGTAACCCTTGAGCTTGTTCCCCAAAGGCGGGTGAAAAGTTTTAGATTCGAAGACGGCAGGGGAGGCGGAAGGGGAAATTTCGGAGGATACCTTTCCTCCGATCTCTTGGAGGAGCATGGCGATGGAAGTCGCGTAGCCGTTTATCTTGTACATGCGGATGTAGAGCTCTCGCTGGTAGTTTTCCGCAGTTGTTTGGGTGGAGAGTTTGGTAACCTCCGTGAAGTTCAGTCGCATTTGTGCCACGGCGTCCTCGAGAAGTTCGAAGGACTTGGAGGAGAAAATACGGGAGATCGTGGCGATGCACGTCGCGGCCTCGAAGCGGACGCCGTGCTCCTTGTGGCCGAGGGCCGTCTGGAGAGTTGGAAGGAGCGTGGGGGTCGAGGCGATGCTGGCCTCGTCGAGGGAGCTAATGAGGTGAGAAATTTCGATCAGGGAGCACTGGAGCTGCTGCTGATTCAACTTGCTCACGATCGACTTCGTCCTCGACCTACGACGGGGGGGCGTAGTAGTGTCGGCAGAGGTGTCGTTGGAATGCGAGTTGTCCTCGACGTCAAACAGCGAAGACAGCTCCTGAAGTAAATTCAACTGCATGGGCTCTGATATGGTCGAGCCGAGGCTTCGCAGAACGTAGTTCGTCGCCAGCTGGGCGATTTTAACGTCGATCGAGAGCTGGTGGGCCGCGGAGGACGGGGCGGGAGACGGAGAGCTACCCGCGAAGCCCGTGTTACCCGGGGGCGATCCGGGAGTGCTCGGTGCCCCCCCTAAGCCTAAGTTGAAACCTGCAGTTGCGAGGAGCGAAATCATAAACATCATGAGTTAGAACAAAGTGGTGTGGTGGGGAGAGAACGGAATGAACCTTCTCACCTCCACTTTTCTCAAACATAGAGTGGTCGCATAGCTCTAAGATGGCCGTGAGTATCTGGTTGAGGCTGCTTCCCGACTTGAGCAGCGTCTGTGTCTCCACCTGCAGTCTGAGGACTTGCGACATCGCCACGGCGATCATCTGCCTGACGGACCGACCTCCGCAGGAGTACGGACCGCCCAGGCCGACTCCGGCCTCTCCTCCGACCCTCTTGAACCAGCTCGTGAGGTAAGCCAAGGACTCGTGACACGTCTTGCACGAGGTCACGGCCTCCCCGATCTGCGCTCCTTTCCTGCGACGGGGTGAGAAGGAGGGGTTGAGGCGATGACGTTAGAATAATGCACCCTGTGTTTTTACTGCGGTTCGGTCGCCTCATCGCTCCTCTCCCTTTTATTGTTCTCTCACCTAAGCTGAAACTTGATGCTGAGCCCTCCCCCCGTCGTCTCGCTCTTCTTCTTCTTATTCCCTTCACTTGCCTCCTCATCTTCAACCTCCCTCTTCGCAGCCTTGACCGTCGCCTCTGCATCGTGAAGCTTCTGAACTGCTATGGAAGCGTTCACGGCTACACCTACTGTTGCAGCCCATTGATGACCGCATGCGACTGACTCGTCGTCTAAATTAATAAGAGAAGTATTCAGAAGCTCGTCAAGATGGTGGAGCATGCTGGGGTTCTTGGAGGTGCCCGTGACGATGGAGAGGGGGGCGAGGCTGGTGGCGAGGCGGGCGCAGGAGAGGCGGACGTCGGGGTTCTTGTCTTCGACGCCTTTTTTTACCATCTTGAGGACTTCGAGGAGCTCCTGAGCGAACGAGCGGAGAGGGGAGCGGAGCGACGAGGATGAAGATTGGCGTGAGGGTGGATTACGATACGAGCTTTTACTGTACTTCTAGGGTTAGACTCACCTTCTCCTCGAGGCCTTTCAGGGCGACCCATCGGCTGTCGAATTTGCTGCAAGTCGAGGGGAATGGGTGGGGTTGTGAGAGCTGAGGTTCGTTGTGGTTACTTTCTGTTTTAACAACAACAATTAACAACAACAAAAAGCCCAATTTCTCACCTTTCAGGGCTACACTCAACGAGGCTCTCGCATATCTTCTGCGTCGACACGAACGCCGACATGCGGATGTTGACGTCGGTGGAGCGGGAGCACTTGGAGAGGGAGAGGATTACGTCGTTCATGAGGCCGGTCACGCGGGAGGTTATGCTGCGTTGAGAGATTAGGGAGCCCAGAGTCTGGGGGGGCGGATGGGAGGGGGGGGAGAGAGAGCGTTAGGTCAAGGGAACGTCTGAACGCTTCGTGAACGCTGATTCTAATTCTCCTCCCTCCTCACCTCAACGCTAAGGAGCCTGCTTCCGTTGAGGCTCTTCTGGCTCTTCGCAGTCAAGCTCGCCGTCTCGCAAAGGTCCTTAATAAACCCAAACACGTCCACCCTATTACACCTATCATAAAGCAGCACAGCGCAGGACACGCAGAGTTTACGGATGGGAGTCAAGAGGAGCTCTCCCGTGCATAGGTTGAAGGCGGTTGTTAGGATGGGCTTTATTGAAGGGCCGTCTTTGTTTAACGTCTCGGAGGTGTCGTGTTTTAGGGAATCCTCAAGGGCAGTCAGGGAAGAGAAGAGAACGTGGTGGTGCTCCTTTGTCGTCTTGGCGTTCTTGTCGTCGTTGTTGAAATTCGTTGTGAGGACCTGCTGTAAGATTGCGGCGGCCTCGGAGAGGTTGACTACCGTAGATGTAGTAGACATGGTCAACTCCCTTTCTTTTGACTACGATGAATGTTCGATGAATGTTGGACAGTAGGAGCTGACGCCTTTACTTAGTTTCCCTTTGCTTTCTAGTGGGTCACGGTTCGCGGGAGCTTATTTAAAGCAGAGAGTAGCAGCAGCAGCAGCAGCAGCAGCAGCAGCAGCGTATGCCCTAAAGTTGAAAAGAGCTTGAAAAGAGCTTTCGACGGGCCTTCGAGCGAAAAATGCAAAAGGAAGCTGATAATGTGACTCAAATAACGGACGATAACGGACAGCTATCTAGACACTATATCTAAATACTATAGAGCGCGACAACTGAAGCCCTGAATTGTCGATACGAGACAGGAGCGCCGAGAGAAGCGCAATAATACCATATTGGTAATATCTCAGGGAAGCTACAAAAAAAAGGACTGAAAGGACCATTGTGCGATGAAGTGGTTTCTCGTGATATACGTTATATCCATGTGCATGTGCTGCACTGTGCGAAGCTTCAGCTTCAATACTTTACCCCTTAAACGTCGCGAGGGAGTAATTCTTAGGCCTAAAGCTCTCGGAAGCCAGCTCGCTGGAAGAATGACCTCGAGCCTTGGCTTGTCGTCCTTTGACGACCCTAACAGGGAGTCATCTGACTCCCACGAACTCGACCTCTCCACTGTGGACGCCGCCGCCGAAGTCGTAAAGTCGTACTTTGCCTACTGGAACGTTCGCGACATGTCCTCCGCTACGTCCCTCTTTGCCCCCGACTGTTCCTATGAGGACACCCAATACTCCACCCCCTTCGTCGGTCGTCCCGCCCTAAAATCGCACCTCCTGAAGGTCGCCTCCGCCCTTCCCCCAACCTTCACCTTCGTCGTCGACGATATCTCCTCCTCCCCTTCCCTCCACTCAAAATCCCTAACTTCAGTAGGAGTCCAATGGCACGTCGAAAACGGCGGCTCCCCCCTCCCCTTCACCCGCGGCTGTTCAATGTACACCGTAAACTCTTCCAATAAAATCTCTTCCGGTTTCGACGTCCCCGAACCCGCTCCAATAAAACAGGGTAACGTCGGTCTAACCCTCCTCTCCTTCGCTTCGAAAATAATAAATAAACCAGCCAGAACTCTACCTCTCATCCTAACAGGTTTATACACTTACGTAGTATTCTTCAGCCCCTACATCCCCGGCGCTACAATAACCGAACTCGAACCGAGAACATGGAATGAAGTTATTAATTTGAGTCTTAACTTTTTTCTTGTCGCGCCGGTTTTAGGGTTACCTTTTTCTCCAGTTGTACATCCTGGGTTGGAAGGTATATTCAATTTACTTTTAAGTTGGGCTGCGATGTTTTCGGGGTTTATAACAGAGGGGATATACGAGAGTTGTGAAGGCGATAGGGAGGGAGATGAAATAGGATTTAATGGGGAGGGAGATGAAATAGGATTCACGGCGTTTGCGAAAGTTTTGGTAGGGATGCAGTTTTTGACGAGCGCGTTTTTTCTACCGTATTTGGCCTTGAGAGAAGAGTATCGGGGAGGGGTTTTGGAGGAGGCATCTGTTCCAAGAGTTTATAAGCTGATTGGAGAGAATAAGATAGTTCCGGCGATGTTAACTTCCGTGGGTTCATTTTCCATTTATTGGTTTCTTTTCGGCAGGCCGGAGTTCGGGGGCTTTCAGGAGAGGTTGGAATCTCTGGGCGCTCTACTTTCCATAGACCGGGTGGGCAGTTCTTTCCTCGTTGATTTGGTGGTGTTTGGTGTGTTTCAAGGGTGGCTCGTCGACGACGACGTCTCACGGCGTAATGGCGACAAGAATGATTTTGGTGTGGCGGCCGCCAAATTCGTTCCCTTCTTTGGCTTGGCGTTTTACTTCCTGACCAGGCCGCCACTCCCGACGAAAAATAATGAAAAGGCGTAATTCGCATCGAAGTTATCATACATTTGTATTTATTTTTTCATCGTCCATGTCGTCGTCATCGTCATCATCGTCCCGAACACCATCCTTCTTCACACCCCTCGAATCCTTCCAACCTTCTAACCACTCCTCCACTCTCTTCCACTCCCCCTCAATCCCGTCAATCCTGCGGCGAGCGAAGCGACGAGTCAGAGTTAGAATACGTAGCGGTGAAAGAGAGTGGCCGATAATATAATACCCGCAGTTCTCACCTCAAGCTCAGCCCATCCACCGCTCCCCCCCTAACCCCATACCTCTGACTAAAATGCGTCATAATAAGCACCCCCACCCCCGCCTCCTCCCCCACCTCCTTCGCCTCCACATCCGTGCTGTGCCTCTTCCCCTTCGCGTCCTCGATCATATCCCCCTTGAAGGTCGCCTCGTGTATGAGCACGTCGCAGCCCCTGACGGCGTTGATGACGGTGGAGCATTTTCGAGTGTCGCCGGAATAGGATATGTCCTTGTTACCGTAATTCAACCTGCAACCAGTAGAATCGTAACAATGCTCAGTGGGGAACAGCTGCGAAAGAGTTTTTTGTCTGTGGCGTTAGAAATCGTGGCGAAGATTGTTCCCAGTTTTCAAGGGTTACTTTTTGTCTCGTTCATTCCCCCTCACCTTAAAATCCAGATAATTCAATATCCCCCTCGCCTCAACAGGGTAATCGTAAACCCTCCCATCCTTAACCAAGACCTTCCAGTAAACTCTGAACCCTTCCCTCACGCCTTGGACTGTCCCTAGTATCCTCTCGATGTAATCGTGCATCCACTCGTCGGCTACTACAACGATATTACCGCACTCGCATTTTTTTCTCTTCCCGCCGCACGAGCACTTGACGCCGTCCAATAAGGGCACGACCCCGCCGTAATGGTCTAGGTGCTTGTGGGTGATGTATATGAGGTCTACTCTTTTTACGTTGAGGAGGTTGAGGTTTGTGGGGGCTGTCTCGCCGCAGTCGAGGAGGACGGTGTACAGGGAGCCGGAGAGGAGGATTGAGGAGGGACCGCGGAGGGAGTGGGGCTTTGAGGAACCGGTGCCGAGGAAGGTTAGACGGGGGGTGGACGTGTCGAAGGGGGGGGGGGTTGAAGGGGAGGAGGAGGAGGAGGAGGAGGAGGAGGAGTCTAAGTCGTCTAGATCAATCTCATCGTCGTCGTCCTTGAATTTCTCCAGCCCTTCAATTCTGTCGTTTTTGAAGTTGACGTTCTTTACCTCGCCGGTGTCGACCTCGACGACCTTGAAACCCCCCTCCCCTTTGACCTTTATGGGGAAATTAACTCCGTTCAAACCGTTCAAATTATTAAACCTCGATCTTGTAATCGGCGGCACGACAGGACCTCTAATATTCTGCTCCGAGCGTCAAAAGCAGCGCGAAAAAATATATATATAGAGTCAGCGCCCTGCAATCCATTACAACCATTAAACGCATTAACTTATCGTTTACCCTCACCTCGCATAAAATGTTCTTGATCTCCCCTCCTTCCTCAACCTTGAACTCAAAAGCGCCCTCGCAAAAGTCCACCTGCCTGCCCTTCATTTCAACCTTCCACCTGTTCTTCCCGTCCCCCCATATACGCACGTTCGTCGCTACGTCGATGTAACCCCATTTGGGTGGTCTGAAGACTGTTAATTGGATTATGGGTGTCATTCTCATGTGGTGTGATATGATGTTTCTGAGGGTCTTTTCGAGGCGGGGGGGGCAGGCAGCTATGGCTATGTGGACTTTCAGGAGGAGGAATTGGTGGAGGAGGAGGAGGAGGGATTGGAGGCCGGAGGCATTTGCTGGGTCGGTTATTATTAGGCAGACTAGGGGAGGGCGAAGGTGACGGGGGAGGGAGGTTAAGGAAAGGGATATTGTTGAAGGAGTATTTATCAGTATTGAGAATTTATCAGTCGTTAGGAGGGAAGCTGTGGGAAGAAGAGGATAAAGGAGGGGTGACGGCGTTTGAACCCCGTTAGGACCGTCAGGAGAGGAAGAGACCGAGGAGGAGTCTGAGTCTGAGCTCTCATTATCGTTGCTATCCTCCTCAATATCGTCGTCAACGAGGCCGTTGCTACGGTTGCCGCCATCACCATTACCGTCAGTGTCACCAAGTCGAAGAGACATTGAGTAACCGGTGGGAAAGTCGGCCATTTTCCTTTCACAGGACACTTCCCACAATCAAGGCTCAAAAGGATTTCGTCTACTTTATTGAGACAAACTGAGGAATCTATTCCAATAACATCGCTTCAGGGATAGTTATTTGCGCAGCTCGCATTTTGTCGACTAGGTAAGGGGTGGCTTCCGAAATAAACTCTCAAAGAAGCACGATAAACCAGCATTCTGCTTACAATCTTCATCTAAACCACCTCACCACAACACCCAACACCAAAATACCAGAAGCATGGAATCGGGCCAAGAGCCTGGTCGCGATTCCGTCCGGGTGAGCATCGCCGATGGCGCCCGCAAGTTGTCCCTCGTGGCGACTGAGCAGGCATCCCTTGGGGTGTCTAACTGGCTCACTAGCCTCAGGGACTTCATGCTCGAGTCTGCCGGATATGCGTTGCTGGCCTCTCTCTTGCCGCTAGCCTCAATACTATGTATGAAAAGGGTGGGATACGATCAGGTTATCAGTAACTTTTATGAAGAGGGCTCGAGATTTGGCCCTCCGATCCTCAAGGACGGCAACATAACCGTCGTGCCCTTCAGTGCTGGAACCAGGTCCAGATATTATGTGGACAACGTTGGAAATATGAGCATCGCACTCTACTTATCCATCATAATATATATCATTTTTGTAGGGATGGTCATCCTACTTCGTGCTAAGGTAATGCTGCGGCCGCAAAACCAAGGCACTGTTCTTGGTGCAGCAATCACAGGTTTCGTACTTGTGGTCATATCTATTGCTTTCATTCATACAACCAAAGCCGCCGAACAAACTGGCAAAATCAGATATAGTACTACCCCAGTATTTGTGTTTATGTTTACCTTCGTCATGCCTCTGGTGTTTGTCGCTGCACTGAAGAAGAAGTCGACTAAAATGTCCTACCTTAAGTTGTACGTCGTAGTAGCTGCAGCGTTACTTATAGAAAGTATTATTGGTGCTACAAACGTAAATGTCGTCGTAAAAACTTTTTTCAGATCCTCGACTACAACGTTTCAAAGGGTTCTTATTCGCACTCTCTCCCCGATTATCGTTCTTAATATCGGAACTGAAGTTGGATGGAAATTCACGGTCTTCATCAAGGAGAAGACAAACTGCGACATTCAAGATGTGACCGTCGGCTTCCTAAGCTTTTATTGCATTAGTGTAACAACATTTAACCGTCTGGTGCAAGGGAGTGCAGGGAGTGTCGGCGAGAGTCTGATCTTTGAGGTTGCCGCAACGGTGTCGGAGCTAGTAACAGCAGGTGAGAGTCGTCATGAGTGATGGAGTGAACATCAAACTTGACTGATCTAACGCCACATCTCAGACTCACTTCTGCAGGGTATAACGCCGTGGAATGCTACCTTTGAGCCCTGCTGGAACCTGCTAAAATACATATGCAAAAGCAGAAAAGTCCAGCCAGAGGGGGTTGAGATGGCAGGGCAAAAGAGCAAGAAGGAAGACAGGCGAAAGTGGAAAGTACAGTTCTGCGAGACAACGATGCACTTGCTGATGCTTTCTGAGACAGTCGCTTTACTGGTCAGCTCCTATTTCTGGCTTCTAATGAGGGTGAACCCAGGAGAGCCCGGCTCACCAGCGATCCCCGTATCACAAACGCTCACAAACATGGGTATTATGTTATTCGGCGAGTTAGTCATCACCGACGGAATCATCGGCTACGCGTCACACAAGTTCCAGCGCTACCCTGTAGACCTCCCCCTCTCCTGGAGCGACTTCAAGACGTCCCGGCACCACCGACTTCTGTACGTCACGGTTATAATGAGCATGTACGTGTCGTGCGTGGTGATCGGTATGCCGATCAACATGTGCTACACGAGCCCGGCGGAGGATGAACTCAATTGGGCGTTGACTTCTTGTCCAGCGTTTCCCAAAGATATCACGGAGATGAGCAGGGTCGGAGAGGTGTACGGTGGATAATAAAATATTCTTAATTCTTATTCAAAAGTCGTTCTATTGTTGTTTGGTTCACTTAAAAAACCGTCAAAACGTGTCAATGTGGTGAATTATTGTATAGATCGGAGGTAGGCGACTACCGCGTTGTCGTTGTTAACGTTAATGCCGGAGGGGACTAGGTTGGAGCATCTGCCGAAGACACCGTCACCAAGCGTTTGAAGCGAGTCCGGGACCTTCATCTCTCTTAAACTTGTGCAATCTACGAAGGCATTTTGACCTAATTCTTTAACTTTTGTGTGAAGGAGATCGACCTGTTCTAGACTGGAGCACTTAAAGAAGGATGCATAACCAATTGATGTTAACGACTTTGGGAACTTTATGTCTTTCAAACTACTGCATCCATCGAAGGAACAATCACCGATGGTTGTAATGCCTTCGGGGACGTCTACAACGACGAGAATGGAGGCGCGCAGGCAGGCAAGATATCCGACCTTCGTAATATTCAGAAGGAAGACGACCTTCGTCACTTGCTTTATCCTTTCCTTCCTCGCATTAGAACAAGCTTCCTCACCACTTACATCATTCCCTCCATGAACAATCATCCCGCCGTAAGGCTCATCTCCCACCTCAATCAGCTTCTTCTCTACTACCTTGTGCCATTTTCTATCTAGCCAGCGCATCGCAACTAAAGTATCAACCATAACGAAACCAACGAACAGCCGCCTGAAGTCGTCTGTATGCATGAAATCATCACCTCCTATGGCTGGGGCTACATCGGCAGCAGAATCCAGCTCAGAGCCTTCAAATACTTCCTCCTGATCATCTGCGCCCCCTAAATTGTTCGGATCCAATGTCACAATTGCATTCGGGCCGTCTTCAGACGTTCTCTTCGACATATTGCGTAATAATGAATGAGAAAGTCGTCTATTTTCTTTCACAGGACAATCACACAAAAAGTGGATATTACTTCCTCCATTCCTGCTTCACACATTCCCCGCAGCACACTAATACTTTACAAACCTTGATATTAATAGAATTCCTCCGCATCGTCCTTAAATCCAACAGCTATCCTCCGATTTATACAATTTTGTGGGTAATTACGAGTGCCTCTACCGGTAGTGCCTCCGACCTCCGACTGAAAGACCATAGACATACATCGATAACATCGATCGATAAACAGACACTAACATGGATTATCAGGGCTCAGCGGCGGCAGCACAGCAAACCTCTCAGCCGCATACTACTCAGTCATCAACAATTACAGACGCAGCTTCTATAGCAGATAATGATAACATTAAAATGACAAAGCTCCCTCCGCCCCATGCCAAGTATCCTTCTCCCATAACTGGCTCAATAACCCTAACATCGCTTCTCTCAACTCCTCCGTACATTCAAATTTACGGTCTCCTAAAGTCTCCAGCATTTCCAAATCCAATATCTGGCCATCTAATAGTCCACAACTACTACTCAACCTACTACGAGGCCTCCTGCTCCTCAAATTCAACCACAAATTCAACCACAAATTCAACCCCTTCCCCAATATTCTACGGCTACTCTCAAACCCTCGCCTGCACCCTCCACCGCACGTCCTCCAACCCAAAAAACCTCCCCAAATCCACCTCCCCAAACTGCGACCGCTTCAACATAAACTCCCCCACCTCCAACTTCCTAACCTCCACCGGCGTCGGCGGCCGCGGCTCCCTAACCTTCACCCTCGGCCACGTCCTAAAAAAGAACTCCAACAACGTCCAAATCCACGTCGACCACTCCACCCTATCCCCCCCCCCCCTTTCAGAAAAGTACCACGTAGTAAAGTCCCTCGACTCCGTCTGGTCTTCTGAGACGTCACGTCTTAAGGAGATTTTTGAGGAGCAGAAGGTTGACAGCGTTTTAAGCGTTCCGCAGGTCATTGGAGAAAGGGCTTATGAACCTGAGGAGAAGTGTAGGATGTGGAGGTGAGGAATGTTAAAAATTTATTGATATAAACAATATCGCAATCGGGGGGTTCGGATAATTTAACGTTACGGTTTTTTTTTTTTCTAACTCTTGGGATCACAGCGGTGATTACGAAGGATTAAAAACAGTCGTTGAACGATATTATGATTCCCCTGAATCTAATTCTGAGGATGAGGTCAGTCAAACTTCGCAGGGTCCCGCTAGAACAGAAGTCAGCCAGTGGGCCACGCAGAGGGCAGAAGCGGAACTCACGCAGGAGGATAAAGATGAGGTAGAAGTTTATTTGAGTCAATTGAAGAGGTGAGAAAGAACAACAAAAAGGGTTTGAATTCGCGAACGTAGTCGAACATCCGACCGGGAATCGGATCTGGTTTCCATCTTCAATCGTATTCTTCTCACCCTCCACCCCCACCCCCCCCCACCCCCCCCCGCACGCAAAGTCAATACTATGACGACTCCGACTCCCTACATGATATGCTAACAGCCGAAGAAGTCGTCTTAGGCCTCGAAACCTCCGGCACTCACGACGACGCCGAGATGGCGGGGCTGACCCAGGGGAGGGAACTCACGGGGAAGACGCTCACGATGGAAGACGACGAAGAGGAGGAGGGAGCGTCGGAACCTGAAGGTGAGGGAGGAAGAGGACGGACGAAGATTTTTTTTATATATCACTGGGTATTCTAACTCGTCGATTCGACCCTAACATACCCTTTCCAAACCCCTCCTCTCCTCGCCGCAGATTTCGGAAGGGACGATTTGCCTATGGGAGAGTTTAATGATGGCGCCGCAACTCAGGAGAGTTGGTTCAGCCAGGATAATCTAACCGAGGATCTCGAAGAACGCGACGAAGTCAGGAAGTCCGCGGACAGCGTCAGGAGCCGAGGATATTACGAAATGAAATCCTCCACCCCTCCCCAGTCCCACGACGCAATGAGAGACTGCATGCTCCTCCCCCCCAAGAAGTACAGCTCTGGAAAGAATAGCGGTCTCCCCGATTTCACTTCCCGCCCGACGTACTCTCTCAACGCCCGCATGCCCAGTCGTTCCTCCATCCTCCGATCTCACAGCGTCCCCGCCCCCCCCACTCTAAAAAGAAAACACCCCAACCAGAGCCTCTCCAACAGCATAACCCAAATGTCCGCCCCCTCCCCCTCCATCCGTCAAAACGGCGGCATGGGCGGCATCCTCGAAAAGGGCGGCTACGTCAAACAGCCCGCCTCAGGTTCCGGGCCGGTGACGCTTTTCTTCCTCGAGATATACGTGATGCCACGAAAGTTAAACAACAGGATAATATCGACGACGGCGGAAGTGGACGGCGTACGGTGTATGTGCTGGTTGGAAGGTTTGGACGAGGGAGACGGTTCTGACGTTAAAACTGTTAACAGAGGAACGGTTGTTGTATTAGGCGAAGGCGAAGCTAAGTTGAGTCAGAAATTTAAAGGGAACTTGCATTACGAAGAAGTTAAGACGGAGGCCGAAGGGGTCAAGAGGATAGCGGGGATTATCGCGTGGAAGAATCCGGACCTTTTGCTTTCGTGGGATACGCAGGATTCGGGGATCGGCTACGTCATCGAGAGGGCTGAGAGGTGAGTTCGCAAAGTGACTGTATACATCGCAAAGATGGATTTTTAACGCGTGTTTGTTTATACGCTCCTCGCACTTCGCAGCTTGGGGATTGATATATTCAAGGTTATTGATAGGGACGTTTATATGCGGAGTGAGGAAGATAGAACAAAGGAGAGGAAGGGGGATGGATTGGGGGAGGAGTGGAACGATACGCAGGGGGCCGGGAGTAAGGCCAGTTCCGTTGTGGGGAGGATCGGAGTTTCGGTTTGGAGGTGCTGTCAGGATGAGGTCAAGGTGAAGGATCCGGGCGACTTGTGCATGGTCGTCAAGGCGGTTTTGGAACGGAGGTTGCCGAAATGTGACGAAAGCGTGCTGAGAAATTACTGGTTCGAGAACGACAGGAAGGATCGATCCCACGTTATTGACTACATCAATTTGAGGATTGACGCGGTCGTCGGTCTGATTGATAAGGTTGACGTGCTGGGGAGGGCCGGGGAGATGGCGAGGCTCTGTTGTGTCGATTTCGGACAGAGGTGAGAAAATCTGTGCACTAGTAGTAGCTTCCGTCAGCAGAACCTAACCCAGAACCGCCGTACAGCTTGCCGGGGATCAGGGGCAGCCAGTACAGGGTCGAAGGAACGTTGAGGAGGGCGATACTGAATTTGTCCAACCATGGCCATCCAAAGTACCTCTTCCCTTCTCCATCGAAAGATCAGATCCAAGAAGTCGAAGCTCTGGAGGTGATCCCTCTCGTCCTCCAGCCCCGCTCCGGAATCTATCACGATCCCATCGTAGTCTGCGATTTCACGAGCCTCTACCCCAGCCTCATAATAGCCTACAACCTCTGTTACACCACAATATGCGGGAAGGCGAAGTATGAGACCACTCTAGAAGGAGGTAGACCTGGGACGAGCGGGAGGTGAGAAGCGAAGAGGCTGTGCTGTGAGGACAATGCATGCTTCGTCATTCTAACTCGTTGCACAGGATTGGATTGTTTGATTACCCGGAGAAGAAAACGGCGGAGACGCTGTACGAATATAGCGAGAGGTTCGGAGCTGCGGAAAATGACGACGTGTATGTCACTCCTAGTGGAGGCATATTTGTCGGGAAGCGCAAGAAGCAGGGAGTATTACCCAAGATGCTTGAGGAA
This sequence comes from Triparma verrucosa, assembly GCA_030267905.1. Taxonomy (NCBI): domain Eukaryota; class Bolidophyceae; order Parmales; family Triparmaceae; genus Triparma; species Triparma verrucosa. Next base: position 24,233 of record BRXX01000242.1, read on the forward strand.
CTCCTCGAAACGCGGGCCATGATAAAGAGGGCGATGAAAGCGTACAAGAACAGTCCGAAAGGTGAGAAGTTGCTGAGAAACAGCTGGTAATGCTTCGATTCCGTAAATTCTAACTCGTCGCAGTTTCGAAGGCTGTCAACAGAACCCTGGAGGCTAAGCAGCTCGCGATTAAGCTCCTTTGCAACGTCACGTACGGTTACACGAGCGCGACGTTTTCGGGGAGGTGCTGCTGTCCGCTGGTGGCCGACGCGATAGTGGAGTTGGCGAGGAGGACGCTTGGGGAGGCGATAGATTTGGTCAGGAGGTGGGGCGCGAAGGGGGAGAGGTGGGAAGGCGCCGAGGTCGTCTACGGTGACACCGACTCGGTCTTCATCAAGCTTCCCGGGCGCACGGTGCCGGATGCGTTCGAGTTCGGAGAGAGCTACTGTGCGGAAGTCACTAGAAGGTGAGAACTGCGGAAATGTGTCAAGTTAGTTTTGCCCTTCAATGTCACTGCTACTTTTTCCAACTCGTCGCTTCGCTATTCGGCTCGCCGCAGGAATCCGAAGCCTGTTCATTTGAAGATGGAGAAGGTGTACTTGGGGTGCATGCTTCAGACGAAAAAGAAGTACTGCGGCATGATGTACACTTCGCCTGATCAGAAGGAGGGCGTTTTCGAGGCGAAGGGCATCGAGACCATTAGAAAGGATCAGTGCAGGATGACCCAAACGATCCTGCAGGGGGCTCTCATCAAGCTATTCCAGACCGCCGACAAGATAGCGGTGCGGCGATATTTGAACAGGCAGTGGACCAAGCTGCTAGCGGGCAGACTGCCCATCAGCGACTTCATCTTGACGGGGCGCGTCAGAACGAGCTATCGAGAGGGCGGAGTGACCACGGCGGCCAGTCTTGTGAAGAGGCTTTCTGAGTCTGATCCCATGTTGAGATTCAGGAATAAGCAACGGATCTCGTTCGTGATCGTCGCCGCGCCGGCCGGTGAACTCGTGAAGAACAGGTGAGGAGCTGGAAATACGACCAACTACGTCACCATCGTTCATCGTTGTTAACACCAATCGTTCATGTGACGTCGCTACTCTACGCTCTTAGCGTCGTCACACCAATAGAGCTCATGGAGCAGTGGGACAAGCTCACCGTCCACACCATTTACTACGCCAGGCGACAGCTGAACAACGCCATCGAACGCTGTCTGTGCCTTCCGCCGTACCGCATAGACGTAGAGGCGTGGTTCAACGATTGCCCAAAGCCTCGCATCGTACGCAACCACTGGCCCATGGGCAGGACCGGAACCTCCATGCTTACTTCCTTCTTCGGTTCGGACAAGTGCGTCGTCTGCGGGAACCAGACCACGAGCAAGGGAAGGAGCAAAACAATCACCTGCGAGGAGTGCGGAAAGCAGGAGAAGAGACTAGGCGGGTTGGTGCTGAGCGTGGAGAAGCTAAAAAAGGCGCAAATGGCGAGCAAGGTGCTCGCGGGAGCCTGCCAAGGGTGCTCCTCGTGGAGGGACGAGGGGTACGGAGTGAAGATGGATGACGGGTCAGGAGTGAAGAAGGTGCGAAAGCTGTGAAGCTGTGAAGCTGTGAAGCTGCGAGGACGAACGCCAAAACTACTTTATAATTCTAACGCTATAAAATCGCTCTCGCCGCAGCCGCTCGCGCTCTGCGTGAACTTAGATTGCAAGGTGTTTCACAAGAGGCACCTTTGGAGGAGTCGGGAGCTGGAGGCTGAGGCGTTTGTCGAGGCGTTTGGAGGATTAGATATATAATTGATGTTGTTTTTTGATGCAAAATGGTTTCAAGTTTGGTTTCGGGTACGGGTTGTTCATGGCAGTTGGTCGAACGACTTTTTTGCCGGTGGCGTCACACCCTTCAGGTTGATTTTACGCGTGTACCTTCCGTTAGAGGAGGAGTTCGGTGATTTCGAATAGTGCATTTGGCGCTCGGGAGGCGATAGTTGTGCTGCAGCAGCCTTCTCTCGCTCGATGATCGCTATGACGAATCGTTGACAAGGAAGTGGGGGGGGGGGGTTAGTATTTAAAAAGTATAGCGGTCTGTAACATGACGCGTCTCTTACCTTGGCGATTGCGCTCAAAGGCTGAATCAGGCGAGCGGGGAGACACAGGGTGGGGGAGGGCAGCAATCGTCGGAGACGCAGTGTTGTGCTTGTCGGGGCTGTCACGCTCCTTAAACATTGTCATGTTCTGCTTGAAGTTCGCAGAGAGGGAAGCCTCGTCAACTTCCACGAAGATGTTCCTGTTCACATCTGTGCGGTGCTTGTCGTCGTCCATCATTTTGGCGGCTGCTGGGGACGTCATGTGAGCAAAGTCGTCGTGCTTCTGTTGAAGCATGCGCTTTTTTGCCTCGACGGCCGAAGTGCTAGGTGGCTTCAGAGAGGGTGAATCGCCCGCGGTTTCGTCGAAGGAGGCCTTGCCAGTCTCGTCAAGGGAACGAGCGAGAAATTCCACCTTTCCCGTTGGATTATTTGGATTCTTTTTCTTGCGTCTCATCCAGCCCGTGAAGCCCATTTTTTGCGGGCTCGAAGAACCGTCAGATTGTGGTGACTGGGGTGGATCCATTTGCGGCCACTGAGTTGCGTATTGTGGTATATTTTGCAGAAGAATGAAATCAAAGTGAGCAAACAACACAAATCCAAAACACAAGTATCTCCCTCAATTGTCGTCTAATTCGCATCGCCGTCCTATTAACGTATCGGCACTAACCTACTGATGTCTTCACCTTCATCAGCCACCCTAACAAAAGCGAACACCTCCACTCATCGCACAGTTCCCATCGGTTTCACCGCAGGCTCTCGGCGTGACTCTCAATACGAGGACCTGAAAACGCACTTGACCAGCTTCGACGAAGTTCGATTGAAAAGGGAGCTCGTGGAGCGAAGGCGGGGCGCCTACAAGAGTCCTGCAATAATTATCGTGCCTCCGAGCGACAATAGCTTCGACATCACTGGGTCCCCAGTCTTAAACCCGCAGCAGTCGTCCGAAGAGCTCAAAAGAATGGAAGGGCTCGAAATGAGCCCCAAGTCGAGCCCCAAGGGTTCGTCAGGTCCGAGTGTCAGTGTTAACACGAGCCTGCTAAATTCAGACGAAGCCAACACCTCTCAGCTGCTTCGTGACCTGGAAAGCGCATACGCCGAGCACCACCTTAATGAGGGTGACTCCGAAGGGCAGGGTTTCGATTACCATCCCGCTTCGCAAGCCAACACACGCACTTCCGTAAATTTAAATCTATTCGGAGGGATGAAACGGATTTCGATGGAGACGCACCCTGTGAAGATTTTCGGCATAGGGGTCTTTCTCGCGGTGACTTTCGTGTTGATCTTCGTTGGGGTTCTCAAGTTGTTAATTTGGTTATAGGACGTAAATGTTGGATTTGAATTCTTAAATTATTATTCATTCCTCTTCACTACTTCTCAACACAATTCCCCCGTCAATGAGTACGTCGAGCTCGCCGTGATTTTAACATCAACGATCTTCCCCTCGAGCTCCCCAATTTCTCCTTCAAAATAAACAACATAACCCCCTCCCGTCCTCCCAAAAACCTGCTTCGGATTCTTGACGTTCCTACTTTCGACCAGTACCTTCTCGAATCTTCCTACCATCCGAGCTCGCCGTTCTTTGGCGTGTTGAAGGTTGAGCTTGTTAATTCTGAGTCGAGGAGCGAAGGGAGCCGTTGTCGCTTAAGTTAGAATAATGCAGCAGTTCAGCAGTGCGGAGGTCCCGGATATGGACGTCGAAGTCTCGTAAACGTGCCTCCTCACCTCTGTAATCTTTCGTTCTTGACATCGTCGTCAACCTGATTAGTCCAATCGGCGGCCGGAGTATTCGGACGGGGGCTGCGACGAGTGAAACGAGTCGCAATGGAATTAACGTTCGTAATGTTAGAAGCAGCGAAGTAGTTGACAGCAGCGACGTTAACCTTGGACCCATTCTCACCTGTACGCCGCCGTATTGACGTTGTCAAACTTGACCTCCTCCATCAACTTCAACGTATCTTCAAATTCCCCCTCGGTCTCTCCGGGGAAACCAACAATAACATCAGCCGTAATCCCGGCCTCCGGTATTTTCCTCCTGCGACGAGTTAGAATAAAGTGGCCCGTGACAAAAGTTTGACTTGTTCCCATGCTTCTCACCTTATCTTCTCGATGATATTCAAGTATTTCCTCCGAGTATGTCCACGCCCCATTTCTCGCAGCACCTTATCGCTGCCTGACTGAAACGGTATGTGAAAGCTGTTGCAAACGCTTTTGCAGTCAGCAACTGCATCAACGACTCCGTCTGACATGTATCGGGGATGAGACGTAACGAAGCGAACTCTGCGGAGCAGACGAGGCGTAGGCCCGAACGACGTTAGAATCACGTAGCAAGCCAGCGAGTCGGACGCTTTCTTACCTTTCCAAACCAGGTATCGAACCTATCATGCTCAACAAATCAGAGAACTTTCTTTTAGGACTCAAGTCTCGTCCGTAAGCATCAATATTTTGGCCAAGCAACGTCACCTCCTTATACCCCTCTTGAACTAATCCTTTACACTCCTCGAGTATACTCTCAGCAGTCCTGCTCTGCTCCACCCCCCTTGTGCTAGGAACGATGCAGAAAGCGCACCGCTCGTTACAACCGTATATGATGTTAACCCACGCGCAGACTTTATTGTCGCGTTTGGGCTTTGTTATATCCTCGATTATGAACTCAGGCTCTGTGGCGACTACTTGATTGCCATTGTTGACGTCTTCCAATAAGTCTCCTAGACGATTAGCGTACTGCGGACCGAGGACAAGGTCGACTTCCGGGCATCGGCGGAGGAGCTGTTCTCCTTCTTGTTCCGCCACGCAGCCGGCGACTATTATTGACACGGATTCGCCGGAGCGTTTGCGCTTGGCGTGGGGGCCGATGTAGGAGTAGACCTTCTGCTCGGCGTGGTCGCGGATTGAGCAAGTGTTTAGGACAACGACGTCGGCGGAGGAGGAGGGGGAGGTGGGGGGGAGAGGGAGGATGTTCAGATTTTGAAGCTGGCCGGACATGCGCTCTGAGTCTGCGATGTTCATTTGGCAGCCCATTGTCTCGAGGGTGTAGTACAGTTGTTTTTTGGGGTTGGAGGGGTCGACGGCTGCGGCGAGCGAAGTGAAACATTTTGTTAACTCCGCGTCGATATCTCCTGCTGGGCCACCGACGTGCTTCGTCCAACACAGAAAGTACGGGAAACGTCGTCGCTCACCTGTAGACCAAGTATTGGCGTCGGATCGTTGCCGCGTCTTAGTCTTCGCCGATACATCAACCATAACATCCACAAGCTGAATCAAGTGAACCCCTCTATCAGAAGTGAACATCTCAATATCCCCTGGCTTCATCGATGTAGATACCGCCAGTTCACTCCTAATGGACAAAGGAAGAATCGGATCGAGGGGATGGTCGGAAACGTCGTGACCTGAGAAATCGAACCAACCCACTTCTCCGTCCTTGGAGCGAGTTATTTCGCAGGCTGAGAAGGTCCGAGCGACCTCAGTGAATAGTAGCTTCCCGTTTTTTAGGAGCGTCATTACCTCTTCGGCTGCAGACTCCGAGGCCAAGAGGATGTGTCTGAGACGGTACGCTGAAGTAGAGGTTTGGGAGACTATTTGACGGGAGTCGGTCGAAGTGCCACGTTGAGTGGGGTAGGAAGGGGTGGGAGTTTTGGAGTAGAGGGTGAAGTCCGACGACAGGTGAAGTTTCGACCTTGATAAGATTGAAGCGGGGGAGATGAAAGCATCTGTAGTAATCTTGGATACAGCAGCACATAGCAACAATATCCTGGCGAATAAATGAAGCGTCATATCGTTTACAAGGGCTGTAAATGATGTATTTTTGAAGCTTTTTTGCAACTCCAGGCACTCCTCCTGGCAAACTTTATGTTCAACCAAGACATCAGCAATTGGGAAACCTCAAGGATCGAATACATGGAAAACGTGTTCGAAAATGCCGCTGCGTTCAACCAAGACATCAGCAAATGGGACACCGGTGCTGTCACTTCTATGAATGGCATGTTCGGCTACGCCTGTGAGTTCAACCAAGACATCAGCGAATGGGACACCGGTGCTTTCACCTCATGAAGTACATGTTCTTGGGCGCCGCTCAGTTCTCCCGGGACCTCAGCAGCTGGTGTGTGGATAAAATCGAAATTTCGCTTAATTATTTCGACCTGGGATCCGCCCTCGAGGATCACCCGGATCAACTTCCCGTCTGGGGCTCTTGCCCCGAGAAGTCATGAGCAAGAGGTCATGAAAGGGGGCAAAGGGGAGGTGAAAGTGTGAAGAAAGGGCAGGTGAACGTCACGTTACAGTAATTGGAAAAAGTAAGGAGTAAGATAAAAAAGAGATGGCGATAAGTGAATCAAAAGCCCTATAATTATATTTCTTAAAGCTTCATCGTTACCCTCGTCGCCAGTAAATATTTGCAGGTTTTGGGGTTCGAGTATTTTTCGTGAGGATGTGAACTTTTTGTGAGGGAATTATGATATAATACATACAAACGCAACGTACAAATTAAAAACTTATTAACACCAAGGATCCCCCTCCTCTTCTCCTCTCGTTTATACCCATATTCAATCGTCTCTTTCAGTTCCTCCTCGTTCACCTCCCTGAATTCTCCCCTCTCCAAATCAACTGCTTCTTTCCTCTTTCTTTCCCTTCCCCCCCCCCATCCCCATCCCCTTCCCCTTCCTCTCAAGTCTCGTCCATCCAAACCCGCCGCAACCATCATTTAAGTCATTGTCGGTAATATTTCGCACGACACTTGAAGCTGCCAAGAGCGTGGGCAAGTCGTAGAATTCCGCGCACATCGATGTTGTCGCTAATTGAACTAATGTAGGAGGTGACGAAGCTCCGTTTTTCATTGTTGAATGAGTCAACTGAATTTACGAAGTCGCCTCGATGAGCAACGTGTTGGTGATGGTGTATATCGTCCCCCATTGGTCTACAAACAATCCGGCGAGCGCGAAGGTTGATGATTTGCTGGGTCTCTTCGGCGAGTGTTTTGACGAGTCTTTCGATGTGGTGCTCTTCGACGATTCCGTGGTTTTCTTGGTGCAAACGACGCCACTCAGGACTGCTGCGAGGATCATCAGACATAGTAACCTCCTCATAGGAGGAGCTGGTTAATTTTATTGTGAGGCTTGTGATTTTGTGAATTCTACCGGTTATTTTCATCAAAAACAAAATCTCAGGTATGTAGTTGAAATGACGGAGCGCCTGAATTTTTTATAACAGGAGTATTCCATGGTGACTAAATATGAGTTACACATGCTCATGGGCGCTCGGGCGCGATATTTGGGCTGTTTGGACTGTCAACTTATACAGAAATCGATTTTTGGGTCGTCACTTCGGTTGGTTGTTTTTGGTGGGGTTTGCGCGGCGCTGGAGTAATTTCGACTGCAGCGTTAGTGGGGATGATGGGTATCCACCACTCAACTATCTGACAACCAATCAATTTCCGCAGATATATCATGAAGGTGAGGACGGTGTTACCACTGTATGGCAACGGTGGTTCTTGAGCCGCTTAATGTGCATCTTATTCTAACTCACGCTCGTCACCCCGTGTCAACACCCGTCACGTTTCTTTACTTACATTTTGTAGCTCCTCCGTTTATTGTTTGCCATGTTTTTGTTGTTGTTCATTGACACCGGCGTCATGGGCAAGGGCGACGGCAAGGGCAGCAGCAACGGCAGCAGCAACGGCAGCAGCAACGGCAGCAGCAACGGCAACGGCAACGGCAAGAGCAAGGACATGGAGGAGTGTCCGAAGTGCATCAACAACGACGGGAACACCGTCGACTGCGAGGCGCTCAACGACAACAACATCCAGGAAGCTGCGGACCTCTGGGTCTTGCACCCGACGAGCGCCACGGCCATGTACGGCCTCATCAGCTGCTGGTGAGGGCAAGGGGGGACGAAGCGAGCAAGCGGGGGGCGTAAAGGAGGGCGCGGATGACCCTTTGCTGGTTACCTGCTCGCTCGGTCGCCGCTACTGCACCTTTCCCTGCTCGTTCCTGCTCCTGCACCCTCACCCGCTCACTCGCTCACCCGCCCGCTCGCACACAGAAACACCGGTGCTGTCACCAACATGGAGCATCTGTTCGCCGACAAGGACAGCTTCAACGGGAACATCGGCGACTGGGATACTTCCAAGGTCACGTCCATGAAGTCCATGTTCTCCGGCGCCGATGAGTTCAACCAAGACATCAGCAAATGGAACATCGCCAAGGTCGAATCCATGGAGAGCATGTTCCAAAACGCAGCTGCGTTCAACCAAGACATCGGCGACTGGGATACTTCCAAGGTCACCTCTATGGAGTACATGTTCTTTAACGCTGTTGAGTTCAACGGGAACATCGGCGACTGGGACATCTCCAGCGTCACCTCCATGACTAGCATGTTCTTCGTCGCCACTGCGTTCAACAAAGACATCGGCGACTGGAACATCGCCAAGGTCGAATCCATGGAGAGCATGTTCCTCGACGCCGAAGCGTTCAACAAAGACATCAGCAAATGGGACACCTCATCTGTCACCAACATGAACGAAATGTTCTTCGACGCCACTGCGTTCTCCCAGGACCTCACCAGCTGGTGTGTGACTGCTTTACTTCCCGCAAACGATCCGCCTCCTGCTTTCGACCTGAATTCTGCCCTCGAGCCGGGTCAACTTCCCAAGTGGGGCACGTGCCCAGAGAAGTCATCGAGCATGAGCAACAAGTCATCATCATCATCCTCCAGCAAGAGCAAGAAGTCCATGAAGTCCATGAAGTCAAGCAGCACTGACAGCACGATCAGCGCTGCTACTTAAATGAAATTAGGCATTACAGTAGCCGGAAAACGCACGCGCATATTAGGATGGCAGTGAACTTAACAGACATAGCTGCATCTCAACAAAAGGGAAAAGGGGGAAGTGAAAGTTTGAAGAAAGTGAACGTTAGTGAAGGAATTATAATATAATACGTACAAACGCAATGTTAAAAAAAAACTTTATCCTTCTTCACATAAAAAACATTGCTTATTACTACTATAAAGTTTCTAAACTCTCTAAATAACTTACCCATTCGTCCCCAAGTCCATTCTCCTTCGCTCCATCAACTATAATATTTTTATACCGTTCCGTTGTTTTATTATCTGACAGACCACGACCTGAACTGAAAGTGTAAGCTGAGATTGAGTTGTTGTTGGAGTCGAGAGTTTGAACGGTTATTAGTTTGTAGGCTAGTGGGTAACCTTCTGTTAGGCATAGAATGTTGAAGGTTGATAAGGGGAGTTTGTAGATTAAACCGGGGACTTTTGAGTGAGGGGAAGTCTCGACGGAGGCTGCTGTGCCGAGGTTTATGCAGAGCTTGTAGTTGGGGAGGATGACGGGACGGGGGAGGAGAGTGCCGGGACGGGAGAGAGTGCGACTTTCGAGGATTCGAGGTTGGAGGTTTGAACCGTATGCGAAGTAGTTTACCCGGGGTAGTTTGGGAGATAGGCCAAGTATAGGTACTAATTGAAGGAGGAGAAGGATGACTATCAGAAGTAGTGGTATAGCGGTAGCGTGGAAAAGAACATTTGGCAGTAGTAAAGATCGAAGAGACATCTGATGCAAGTTTCGAAGAAATGACTCAGATGCAGAGCGCCTTAAAACGATTCAATTTCAACAAATGTTCGGTAAATTTACGAGAAATGGCTTCTTCTAAGCTATAGCTATTCCTTTAGGCAGATCAGGCAAGTCGTTCGATGACGTGAATGCTGATAATATCGCTCTGAAAACGTTTTTCAGAAATCTGCTGCAGCCCAAAATTGAATTGCTCGATAAAATTATACAGTGCGCTCTACGGACTCTAAACGGACTCCTAAACGGACTGCGCTCATCGTAGGCGCCGATAAAGTGAACGATTGACACTGACGAAGGCTCCAAATAATACATACCATCGATACTACCCCGTCGGGGATCATCCCTCATTTCCCCCGATCGTCACTCTACTACTACCGCTAAGTAGCCGCTAAGTAGTAGCCGCTAAGTAGCCGCTAAAACTACTACTACTACCAGTATCTGCTACCAGTATCTACTACCAGTACATACCACATCCACAATGGACGAAAAGGAGTACTCAAAGATAAGGGAAATTCTATCCCTGGAGGAGAGTCTAAAATTAGAGTTAACATCCTCCCCGTCAACTCCTCCTCCCTCCCTTCCACCTCTCCTAACCCTTCTCCGCTCTCACCGTTCCCACTTAACAAACTCCAACAAATCAACCCGTCCCCTCTCAACGATAGAGTTCCGCATAAACAAGCTCCTATCATCAACCAAACGTGAGCAGATACGTAAACTCAAATTTAATCAAAGGAAAGAACTTTTCAACAATCACACCAATGACCACACCAATGACCACACCAATGACACGCACACACACGATACAAACATGAAGAGAAGGAAGGACAATAATAATAAAAATGCCGACAAAGACGATGAGAATGAAGTAAATAAATCACTTCTACGTACCCGTTCAATGTTAACCGCAGGTAAATAAAAAATGTTCTCCTTCCCAAAAACACATGTAACATTCTAACCCCCTTTAAAAAAACAAAAAACACCCAAAAAACACCTTTACATCCCCCAGAACTCTCCCGCGTGAACTCCGTAACAACAACAATAACAACCGACGCTTCGACCCTCTCAACTATATCCTCCCACTACACTTCGTTAACGAATCTCTCCGTGACGGCTCGTCGTGCTTTGAAAGGTTTGGAGAATAGAGAAGTGAAAGAGGTTGTGGCGTTTTGGGGGAGTTTGGCTTTTTTCGGGGGATGCGTGGGGTACGTTATTTGGACGAGGGTTTGGATACCTTTTCTATTTTAGGAGGGGGGGGGAGGAGGATTTAGGGATATTATTGGACAATTTATAAAGGGGGGTGGTTGTTTATTAGATGTTTTAATATTTGAGGTGTTTGTTTTAAGTGTAACAATATTTTTCATAAAACTTAATAACAATAACATCTATAACTAACATCTATAAATCAAACAACTCCTCATAACATTCCACAATCTGCCAAGCATTCTCAAACGCTTCCTTCCAATCATCCTTCTCCACCCCTTCCCTTTCATAATAATGTACATAAGCCCCCGCACAATATAAATCCTGCGCAGTACTTATAACAGATCTAACATTACTCGCAACATCACTCCTCAAAGAAAGAACAGTAAGACTACACTCATGACTCGGACGCGAGAGTAAACTCGGACTAGAAGAAAAAGTATAAGACAAGGGAGGTGAAGTACCTAACGAGCTCATGAATTTATAACCCCTATCGAGGGAATTATATATTTCAATTTTAACAGGAAGGTAAGGGTCGACATCGTCAGACGAATTCAAAGGAGGAAGAACGTTAAATCCCCTCGCTATTACATGAGATTTCGCGGTGAAAATTTCTCTCATTTCAAGATCCTTCCGAGGAACTCTTTGAGCGCAACTTCGACCAAGCATAGAGAAGTAACGTATCTGCGACTTGTAGTCTTCATGCATAGGTGTAGTTTTAGACATGTCCTTCGTCCACGCGCTTCTAAGGTCAATAAATTTACAAGAACCTTCAACAACAGAAGACGTTATCAAACCAACGTCAACGTCCATATCGACGGAAGAATCATGAGGGAGTACGGGATGAGTCAAACCAGCGATGTCAAGGGCTACCCTGTCGTTTATGTCTGACATTGTGGCGGTTTTAACGCCGACGGTTGGGAGAACGGTTTTCAATAAGTCACCGTTACCTTTTAAAATAACTGCGTCGCAGTACTCTGCGGGTTTTCGTTGCGAGCGAACGTTTGAACGAGTGTTAGAAAGTAACATTTTTGTTATTTTATAAAGCATTTAACACAATCTTAACGTCGACGCTCACCTCTCAGATGAACTAGAGCAAGCAACGTATTATAACTATATAAAGGTCCAGTACTATCAGTAATAAACTTCTCCATACCTCCACCCTTACCCGCCACGCTCGTCATAAAAGGTTCGATAGTGTAGCTAATTATGTTAGATTTAGGATGGTCTGAACGTAGACTCTCGAGGAAACGTGACGTTAAACCTGAACCTGTACCGCCGGTTATGGAGTGTGTTACGAGGAAGGTACGGGAAGTCGTCTCAAGACCAAAAGAATCAAGATGTGAAGCGACTGAAGGACTTTTTTGTTAGTGAATGTAGAGAGGGTGGAAATAACAACAATAAAGGAAGCAGAGGCAGAACGAGAACGTACCTCGCTTTAACGTCGTGGGTATAATAGTAGAACGGGAAGAGTGAGGATCGAAAGACTTCGCGAAGGAATCGTTCCAACTAGACTTTTGTTTAGGAGCAGGCGGAGGCGTCGTCTTCAATTTTATGGGGGGGGTTGGTGTGAGACCGGGGGGTGAGTTGTCTGACTTTTTTGAACGTAGAGGAGGGGGAGGGGAGGGGGAACTGTTGTAGTAACCCTTGGCCCAACAGCCTCCCATGCCGGCGTGGGAGCGGACGGAGTGTTTGGAGACGTGACGGGAGAGGGTAAGTCCTAATTACGTGTCGGTGTGAAGATGATGGTTAGTAAAGCGAGGAAGCCGACGAGGTTGAAATACCGTCCATTTACGTGTGTACGGTTCTATCTCGTTCTTGAGCTTATACAATAACATCTCACTTGGTCCACTTTATGGTCCACTTAACGCTCCTCTGTTTTCAAGTTACTCCTCGTCCTCTACCGGTTCTTACGCTCCTCATGCACTCTCACCTCCCTCCTTCTTCATCTTGGTACTTATAATCAAGTATTTAAAATGATCTATTACCTTTGACTCACTATCAACCATTATCCATTTGGGGGATGACCATGTACGGTCGATGTAGAAGTGGAGGAGGAGGGGGGGAGTTGGAGGGGAGAGGGTTGATTTGATTGTTGATTTGTTGCGGCTTTTCGTTTGTTGGGAGATATATTTTAGTTCCGAGAAGTTTAAGGACCAGAAGGAACCGAAGGGGGCTATACCACCTTGGCCTATACTTATTATTAGAGGGGGCATGGCACGAACGGAATGAGAAGGAGCGACGTGTTAACACTAGCTGTGTGTGGGTGCAGCAGGGCAGCAGGGCAAGGCGGAGGGAGAGTTGATAATTGTGGGCCTTAATTAGCTTATTTGTTCACTTTCGAGGGAGTTGTCACTACAAATTGGCTCGCAATTATTCAGGTTAAGCGTAACGTTTTAAGAGGGAGAGGGTTCACGAACGATTGCAGATTGCAGCATTTCTTCAGGAGATTATCCCCTTTCTTCACTGCGATTGTCCCAAGTACATAAAGTGTGAGTTACGACTCCTATTCGTTACAATTAGAACAGCGACAGGCCAGACGTTACCCTAACACAATATACTTAGCTTCCTGATCCTTGTGCTCGCGACGACGTGGATCGTAAGAGGTGCTGAACATTGTTGGACTAGGGGGAGGGGGGGTCGGATAATAAACGTTGGATAAACATCTGCTTTCTCTTCTCCTAGATACTAATCGCATTCACACTTACGTGTTACTGTGTCATATATATATATATAATCATTAGATCTGAACGTGAAGAGTAACGTACATTCTTAAAAACGTTTAAATACACACAATGTAAACATCCAACGCCCTGAAACGCATGAAAACGCATAAGCTGTGATCGTTTAACCCCTCATCGACACCCCAACTCCACCGTCCCTCTTATTCTTTCGACGTTTTCACCCCATGACTCTAACCCCAAAAAATTCCCTCTCCCAGATTGCAAAAGAAAAGATAAATAAAAAAATTAAAATGATCGACGGACACGTAGGCCTAGTCCTCGGCGGTGCCGCTACCTACCTCGCGACCATAAACTCCGTGATGCCGAAAGGTTGGCTGCGTCGTTTCGCTCACCAGGAGCCTGTTGTTTTTGGGGGTATTGCTTTGGGGTGTGTGGCGGTTGCGATGCCTTTGACTGTTGTTCCTGTTAGGAGGGCGTTGGGGTTTCCTACTAATCATTATGAACCGGGGCATGAGGGGACGAAGTATCCGAAGAGAACGTGGTGATTAGGCGGGGCTAGAGTTTAGTTGGGTTGTGGGGGGGGTGGGGGGGGGAGCGCTGTGTTGTTAAATTTTTAAATTCATAATTCTTTTCATTAAGAAAGATTTGCGGTGTTAGTAATTTGTTGCAGGGTTGAGCTGCTACTTTCCTCCTACTCTTAACTTCTCAGTTTATTTTACAAAGTTGATGTATTTGATTTTCAGCTACGGTATCTTCCACACCGTCTCGTTGGTCTCTCGGTGGATGTAGTAGAGATTTCCGCTAGCGTCTGTGGCTCTGATCCACAGATCTGGTTTAGAAGGTGGAGGTGGAGGTGCGGGGGGAGGGGGAGGGGCTGAACCTCCTAGGTTCTGCTGCGGCATCGTTGCTATGAGAGTAGTCGGGGGGGGAGGTGGCTTTTCGGTCGACCTTGACTTTGACTTTGACTTCGACTTCGACTTCGTTCGAGCTTTGTACTCCTGCTTGAAACTTTCTGATCTTGCGATATGAGCCTTCCCGTGGTTCTTCTTTCCTTTGTCAGGTGTCGCCGTTGCTGTCATCTCGATTTGCTGCAAGGGGTTGTTGCCCTCGCCTTCTTCGACAATTGAGCTATCGCCGCGCTCAAGGACTCCGCTCACGAACTCTAACTTTTGTTCCCTCGCAATCTCCAAAACACTGAACGGACCCCTTGCTTCACCAACGTACTTCTCGAAATCCTCGTTGACTGGGTCAAGAACTGCTTGAAAGCTCCGGCACTTTTGTCTGAAGCTCGCTGCGTTGAAAGGCTTGCAGAACCGGCGTGACTCGCCCGTATATTTTTCATCTGTCTCCGTCAGAATTGTCCTTATCTCGGATACTATCCTGCTCTTGACAAATGGCATTTCATCGACTATTTGGAGGTGGCGCCTGTCCTCCATACTAAAGTCCTCAAGATTCATCACTAGCAGGTGCCATTCGTCTATTGCGTCTTGTAATTCGCTTCCAAACGTCTCGTCCAATTTGTAACGCGTTGCGCCTGCTGTCCACTCTACTTCTCTCTTCGCTGACTTCTTCACCTCTCGCCTGTAGGTCAACATGAACACTATGAAGTATGCGATGTTTATGGCGGCCAACGCATTGCCTAGGAGGTCGATGAGGCTCTGGTCTGAAGCTGAGAATGATCCAAACAGTCCTAACGCATTTCCGACCATGCAGGTGATTGTGCTGCTCACTTCTGCTATCTGGAACAGGTTGCGCCTGGAATTCGAAGTGGGATAGTAAACGAATGGACGGGTGAACGACAGGAGAAGGAGGAAAGACCCATTAATGCCCAAGCTTGTCATCGCCTGTATCACCGGGTAGTCAACAAACCATGTCAGCACGAAGATCAGGAGGCCCTTCCTTGCAAATTGTACCGTCTCAAAGTACGGCATCCTCGTGTTATAGAACTGAAAGAGGTTGGCCATACTGGAGTCGAAATCTAATTTGTCCGCTTTCCTCAAACTCCGAATCTTCAAGAATGAGAGAAGGGGGAAGCCCAAGCCTACGATGAGAGAGAAGATGCCAGCATGAACGTTGAAGATTGTCCTCTCAAGGGATGGCTCGCAGCTAACGGAGGGGTCAGATGTTAAGAACTGTCTATTCTCGCGTTCTGGGTCTTGAAAGCAATCGTACATTGACGCGATGGTCTGTAGCAACGGCGAATACCAGAGGGAGATCAAGACTGTCAGCAGGGCAGATATCTTCTTGCGTTCTCTCAGCGTCGTTTGGGGTGTCAAAAGTAACACGATAAATACTAGGATTGGTCCGTAAATGTAGGCGTAGAAGGTGTGCAACTGATTCCAGCCTGACGATGAGGCAAGGCACTTCGCGTCGGAGATCGGCAGCTGGAAGGGAAGCGTGAAAAACACAATAGCAGGCCAAGACACCTTGATGAGGGTGGTCAACTCGGCCGTTTGGAAGAAGGTCGTCGCGACCTTGAGCTGCATCATCTTTTTTCGGTTTTCCTCTGCGATGGTGGCCGAGTACCAGGCCACCACGGCAAAGGACAGAAAAGAGCCGACGAGAATTATGATGCTCACATAATTATCGCACTTTTCGCATTTCCCGTTGTTGTTGAATTCGTCATTAGAGCACAGTCGAGATTCGCATGCAGAAGCATCCGGCAGAGCCAGGCCGCCTGGACAGGGAGTGCATGTGTTCGCGGAGGTCGCTCCTGTAGTCGAGCTCGCCTTTCCTGCTTCGCACAATACGCAACTAATGGAGGATACGGTGGAGCTGTAGCGACCTGCCTCGCAAATCGTGCATGAGGCCGAGCCTTCACTCGTCGCATATGAGCCTGGCTCGCAGCTCGTACACATATTCTCTGAGGTCACTCCTGTAGTCGAATTCGCCTTTCCTGCTTCGCACGCTGCACATGTGTCTACAGAGGTGGCAGATGGGGTAGAGCTGTAGCGACCTGCCTCGCACCTCGTACATGAGGCCGAGCCTTCGTTCGTCGAGTATGAGCCAGGCTCGCAGCTCGTACACGTACTCTCAGAGGTCACTCCTGTAGTCGAGCTTGCCTTTCCTGCTTCACACGCTGCACAAATTGAGGAGGAGGATGTAGGACTGTAGCGACCTGCCTCGCAACTCGTGCATGAAGCTGAGCCTTCGTTCGTCGAGTATGAGCCAGGCTCGCAGTTCGTACAAGCAGTTGATCCTGCAGTCGAGCTCGCCTTTCCTGCCTCGCAAGCTGCACAAGAAGCGGAGGATGCGGTCGAAATGTACCGACCTGCCTCACAATACCTACATGAATTTGAGCCTTCGTTCGTTGAGTATGAGCCCGGCTCGCAGCTCGTACAAGCAGTTGATCCTGCAGTCGAGCTCGCCTTTCCTGCCTCGCAAGCTGCACAAGAAGCGGAGGATGCGGTCGAAGTGTACCGACCTGCCTCACAATACCTACATGAATTTGAGCCTTCGTTCGTCGAGTATGAGC
>BRXX01000242.1:41247-75942 GCA_030267905.1 Triparma verrucosa
CGCATGCTAGACAAGAAGCGGAGGATGCGGTCGAAGTGTACCGACCTGCCTCACAATACGTGCATGGTGTGTCGCCTGTTGAGAACGAGCCAGGCTCACAGTTCATGCACATGCTCTCGGACGTCGCTCCTGCAGTCGAGGTCGCCTTTCCTGCCTCACACGTCAGACAAGTGTCTGACAAGGTGGCAGATGGGGTGGAGCTGTAGCGACCTGCCTCGCAACTTGTGCAGGGACTGGTGTAGGTGGTGTCGCTGAACTTTCCGGCAGGACAAGCTTCGCACTGAAAGAACTTGCAAGTTATGCCGATGTCGTAATAATGAGAAGTCTGACTTGTAGTATATTTTGGGCATGACTCCAACGTCTCCTCGCTTCCTGAGCAGTCCACAAATCTCCACCATATTTCACCGCTCCCGCCTGGGGTATCACCGGAGCTGAGTGCAGTCCCGCTGATGGTGGCGTAGCCTAGCTCATTCCCAATCTGTCGGCAGGCGACAAGGGCGTCTACATCGTCCCAACTGCTGGCATAGATCGTACCCCAAGCAGTCTCTCCTGATGGCTTGACCTCGATCCTGCCTGACACGACCCCTTCGCTGTCGAAGGTCGGACTGTTGTTGGAGGCGTCTCTGATCCTGACGCTCGAAGCATCTTGGAGCTGACCAATAGGAACAACAACGCCGCTCCCCAGCCCACATTCTGTCAGCCTCCTGCTCCCCTGGTCCAGTGCCTGAGCAAAGATGAGGCAGTTGGTGGAGAAGTAGAAGAGAAAGAGGAGATTAATGATGGTGCGTTGTCGGGGGAGGGGTCGGGGGGGCTTCATTGGGGAGTTTGGGGCCGGGAGAGTACGGCAGAGACGAAGGAGAGGTTGGGAAGCGCAGAGGGACGGGGAATAATCCCAACAGTCAACAAGTTTTGCGCACACCAGGGCCGGGAGCGTGAAGCTAATTACTTCGAAGGGTAGGAAATGTATCAGAAACGGCTAGGCCCACAGTGGATGCAGGCGGACGTTTACAGCGGAAAAAAACAAGAATTGAAAAATATTTCTCAGAGAAATGTTCTATCTCGCAACAGAGGCATTTTAATGGTCAGTTTTTGTATATTATTCATTTTGAGGCCTCTTAAGGACAAACACTTTTATTAAACTTTCCGAAAACAGTTCAAAAAGGCCATTTTTCACAACAGAAATCAGTGATAAAAAGCTTTATTATCCATATAAGGACCATATTTAGAAAATCATGTACATTCAAGAACCAAAGAGATCGTTTTAGTTTCGAATTATCATTTTTAAAATCCATTTGAAAAGTACAATTTCAAATCATCTTTTTGTCCTTCTAAATTGCAAATTATTCCTCTTAGAGACCTCTAGAGGAAGAATATGGACAAAACTAGGCAATTAATTTTTTGATATTTTTTGACATTTTTTTGGCGCTTTTCTCAGTGTTAAGTCATGAAGGAGTCCATTTTCACCACCAAGAACAAATTCTGCAGTTCACTCTCGCCTCGTGCCTCCCAGCGACTGTGCCCCCCCCCCTCGGAGTCGGATTAGAACTCGTCAACCTCACCGGAGCCGACTTGTTTGTCTCAGGGGCAAGAAATTGGGTTTGGTAAGCGGAAAGGAGGATTCACAAAATTATCAACGTCGAAAATTGAAACAAGATTGAAAAAAAAACACCAGAAAACATCCACGGGCTATTTTAATCCAAACAATGCCACTTTTTCTTCTCTCTTTCTTCTTCTCAAAATCAGTCATGCAAAAACTCCTGAACTGCCCTCATGCACAGCCCGGACATTGCCCCGACGCTCAAGACGGCTAGCCAGCTTTGAACTTCTTCGTACGCTTCCAGAGCTAGCTCAAAGACGGCGACATAGGCCATGGCGCCTCCAGCGAAGCCCAAGCCGATGGGGAGAATGGGGAGGAATGTTTCGATGAAAAGGTAGGAGGGAACGGCCATCAGAGGCTGTGACGTGAGAGTTGGCGTTAGTTTAAAAAAATCAATCCCCCCCCCCCCCCCAAAAAAATATCACATCTACCCTCGTCGTACCTGTGGGAGACTGGTCATGATGCACCACAAGGCAATTTCCAGCAGGGTAAAGTCTTGGCCTAACATGACGATCGCGACGGCCAAGCCCTCTGGCACGTTGTGCACGGCCAGCGACACGCTGATGTACTTCCCCAGCGTGGGTCCGTGCGGTCCTCCGAACGACACGCCGATGCCGACGCCCTCTGCGAAGGAGTGGAGCGTCATCACGAAAACGATGAGGAAGAGTTTTTTCGACTGCAGGTTGCTCTTGGACGGGACCTTGAGGTGCTCGTACTTGTCTAGGAATTTCCCGGTGACGATGATGAACACGAAGCCGATGAGGACTCCCAACAGAGTGCGTGCTTCTGGTCCTAATTTGTTCTCAAACGGCTCGGACATCCATCCCTCGGAGCACAGCGACCACGAAGCTGATGTCATCATGCCTGCGGCGACAGCGTTGGAGAGTCCTAGGTAGTAAGAGCTGCACGCGGACGATCGATATAGATTTTTGTTGTTCGTTCATCGTTGTTCGTTCATCGTTGTTCGTTCGTCGTTCGTTTGTTTGTTAGAAAGTTGGAAGAGAGGTGAAATGAATCCCCCCAACCCCTCCCCCCCTCCCCCCCTCCCCCCACTCACCTCATATTCGGCAACAACATAATCGGCACGACGCCGAGACCAGTGGACAAACATGTCATCCAGCCGAAGAAGAAGACGTCGGACATAATTTGACTGTGCTCCGTTGGGAAAGTCGCAAACGTTATCAGAGCGAGGAAGGCAAATGTGCAGAGGACGACGGGGGAAGCGGGGCGGGCGGCTAGGGACCTCTTTCCTTTATCCTTGGAGGGTGATTTGGGGACCTGCGGGGAGGGTCAGCGGTTGAAGCGGTTTGGATGAATCTCGGGGAGAATCTCGGCGATGGCTCACCTGCTTTTTGTCGTTACTTGACTTGGGGGTCTTGCGAGCGTTTCTGATCGACTGCCGCGTCGTCGAGCGCGAAGGGCTCTTGGAGCGACCTCTGGGGGTGGAAGCCGTCGACCTGGTCGCGACCATTGTGGTTAAATTTGTCTAAAAAATTAGCGACCTCGTGGCGAATCCGACGACGGTTTGAAGCTGATCTTCAGAGGGTCGCTTGTGAGGAGTGGAGGCGTGGCGGGTCCGTGTCGCGTTGGGTGTGCAGAGCGTTAAATATCTCCGTCCGTTCTATGCGTAGTCAACTATTTTTCTCAGAGGGGTTGTAAAAGGCATTTCCACTTTTCACTTTTGGACCGTACTGTCCTCAAACATTCGGATTGTCGCTCGGGGGGACGCGCGGGGAGTTCTGCGAAGAATTTTGATCCCAACACAGTCCCACTCTAAGCAT
The DNA here is from genome assembly GCA_030267905.1 of Triparma verrucosa. Classification (NCBI taxonomy): domain Eukaryota; class Bolidophyceae; order Parmales; family Triparmaceae; genus Triparma; species Triparma verrucosa. The sequence continues at coordinate 44,626 of BRXX01000242.1, forward strand.
GAGGCGACGTGTCAGTTTCGCCCTTGCCCTCGTCCTGCTCGCTCTGATGGTGTGTCGGTCCTCTTCCCTTGCTCAGTACAAGCCCCCGAACGCGCAGAACCAAAAGAAAGCGAGGAAGCAGAAGCCCTACATCAGGCACATATCAAGGAACAAGCAGGTCAATCGCTACTACGACATCCTCGACACGTACCAGGCTGGTATTTCCTTGTTCGGTTCCGAAGTCAAGTCGGCACGGCTTGGAACTGTTAGTTTACAGTCGTCGTACATAAAGGTGGGTTGGAGTGGTGGGTAGGGGATCAAAATCTTGTTGTCGTTCTTCGCGAATTCTAATTCTAAATTCTACTATCAAAAAACTAACAACATTCTTTCACTTAAAGGTCTCAGGCTCGTCCTGCTTCCTCGTCAACTCGAGGTTCTCGGAGTACGCGAATTCTTTCAACGGAGGGCACGAGCCGATCCGGGACAGGCGGCTGCTGCTGCACAAGCGGGAGGCCTTGAAGATTGCGCAGCAGATAGATCAGAAGGGCTTGACGTGCGTCCCTCTCAAAATTTACTTCAATGAGGACGGGAAGATCAAGATCGACATAGGAATTGGCCGAGGAAAGGACAACAGGGACAGGCGGCAGGATATAAAGGACAGAGAGGGGAAGCGCACGGTTGCTAGGCAGCTAAAGAACTTCAATTTTGGTTGATCTTGATCCCGAACGATGACATGATGTGGGAATTATAAATGAATTTAGTTATAAATTGAGATGATTAGCTGCTTTTCTTAAGTCTTTCGATTATTACTGGCCTACCAGGACAACCTTAAGCTCCGGAGGATAATACAATAGTTCCGGACATTCAAAATCATCGTCAGTATCATAGTCCTCGTCCTCCTCCTCCTCTCCTCCCCCCACCTCGGCGTCATTACGGCAGACAGGGGTTACGCCACCTCCGCGAAAGCAAACCTTGGGAAAAACCTGGGTAGTAACTGGATCCGGAATGAGCTCAGGCAAATCCGAGTAGTCTTCATCATCATCATCAATATCTTCCAGTTCGGGCATCCCAAGAAACTCATCCTCCTCCTCAAAATGGGGTACGTCTATACGTATGTACGTATATGTGACGGTGCGAACGTCGAAACGAGGCGTAGTGACGACCGTAACCTCCGTATTGCATTGGAAGGAGTCCGTTCCCGCTGCTCTCCCTCCTGCGACACCAGCACAAAATCTCGAGGTGTTTTGCACTCCTTCCGGACCGATCTGGCCACCAGACGCTTCCGATCGTTCAAAGGTTGGCACTAAGTAGATGTTAGCATATTTATTTGTCTTCGATCGCGCTTCCATTGTTGCTCTTTTTGGCTCCCGCAAAACCTTTTTTGCTGCCAACTTGTTCCCAAAAAGGGAACCGACACTCAAGAATGGTAAGAAGACATTAAGGCCACGACATCGATGAACCGTCTTACCACACTATCACTACAACGACTTCAAAATCCTCCACTCTCTACGCGCCCTCAATTCTCCATTCTCACCCAAGTCCCATCCTCGCCTTTTCACTCGTCGACCTCGTCCCTTTTCACCTAAATTAAACTTCACAGAACGCCCTGAAAAACTGGATAAAGTCCCCTACGGGTCCGGTTAGTACTCATATCTCGCGCAACCCACCCGGACCTCCCCACAAATTGCGCAAACACAGATTGCTCCTCTCCCAAGTTCGCTTACCTCCACATGGTAGCCAACCCAAGATGTGAAAATCTCCCCTCCTCCGCTCACACCGTCCTAACCCTCGCCCCCTCTCGCCCCTCAGACCACGACCCACTTCTGGGGCCCCGTTGCTAACTGGGGCTTCGTTGGCGCCGCCCTTGTGGACATCAACAAGCCCCGTGACATGATCTCGGGCAAGATGACGACCGTGATGTGCGTCTATTCCATGTTATTCATGCGCTTCGCTTGGATGGTCCAGCCGAGGAACTACCTGCTCTTCGCCTGCCACGCCGCGAACGAGAGCGCGCAGGTGTATCAATTGGGGAGGTTCTTTGGGGTTGTGCCTGAGCCTCCTCCTCCGGCGGCCGCTCCGAAGGCGACAGAGGAGGTGAGAAGTGCGACTATAAACAGTTGCAATTCATATATTCTGACTCGCCGCTTCGCTTCGCTTCACTTCGCTTCACTTCGCTTCACTTCACTTCGCTTCGCAGACAAAGGAAGAGGGGATCAAGAAGGTCGAGAAAATTGTCGAGGAAATCCAGAAGAAGGAGGAGGATAAGCAGGAGGAGGCGAAAAAGTCATAATCAAGGCCAATTTTTTGAACGAAATGAACGTTTTTAGAGTTCGTCGTCTCCCCCTTCCGCGCCAGATTTCTTCTCCTCCGCCTCCCCCCCCCCACCCTCCGCTCCCCCCTCCTCCTCCTCCTCCTCGTCCTCATCCTCGAACACGTACTCATAAGGCTCCAAAACCTTCTCCCCGTACTTCTTCTCCAGCTTCTCCCAAAGCAGACCCTCCTTGTCCTGGTACTCGTAGACGAGCATCCTCGCCTCGTGGAGCGGGTTGATGGCGCCCTTGGGCTTGACGTGGCGGTAGAAGGTGTGGAGCTTCTTGGCGTTGTAGTCGAAGACCACAGTAACCTTGTAGGATCGGTAGGAGATCCCCGCGAAGATGAGCGCTATTACGCCGATAATTTTGTAAAAAATCCACCTGCGACGACGAGGGTAGTGAGGCGACGAGAATTAATTTCAATTCCTTGGACTGCTTTGATTGTCTTCCCGTTTCGTCTCCGTCTCACCAGTCGCTGTCCACGATCTTGTCCTTGCTCTCGATATCGATCCTCTCCCTAATCATCCTTGTGGAGCAGATGCCTCCCCCGTCCATCGCTAGCACGAACGTGCACGACGAAATCTGCGACGAGCGCGAAGTGGGGGTTAGATACTGCAGCCACCTAAAAATGCCCCAATGTAATATGCTTTTTGTGCCTCACCTGCACGTCCTGCCCAGTCTCCTCGTTGGTGAAACTCAGGGGCCTGATGCCCTGCCCGCTCGTGGTTCCCTCGTTCCCCCCGAACATGGGTACGTCTTGCCATTCTCCCCTCCCCCTCCTCTGAACTACGTGCAGCCGAAGGGTCTTCGCCGCCTCCTTTCTGGCCTCGAGGTTCTTCTTCAGGTTCCACTCCTTGAGATCCTCGTCCTCGTCCGCGTCGCCGACTTCCCTCCCCTCGCCGGCATTCACCCAAGCAGCCTCAGCGGCCGTCAGATCCAGCGAGTACTTGCTCGGCATCGCCCTGTCGAAGTCGAAGATGGGCTTGACTATCGACTTACCGTTCCCGAAGTCGAACCTGACTCCGACGGGGGACGACACGACGTCCTGGAGCTTCATGGTTCCCTCAGGTCCCGCCTTCACCCTCTGCTCTCCCGCGGTGGTGAGGAAGACGGCGCAGCCGTAAGCCGCCTCGTCCCCCGCGCACGAGATGACGGTCGGAGGCCCGGGCTTCTTCATGCCGGGCGAGGCTTCGGAGGTCAGGACCTTCAACGCCTCGTCGCTATAGATCGAAGCGGGCAGGAAGGAGTCGTAGTGGTAGATGCAGCAGACCCCTCGACCAGGGTACGCCCTCTTCAAATTGGTCGCGCAGAGTTTTATGCTGCGACGAGCGTAGAGAGGATTGAGTTTAGAATGGAGTAGAAGTGAAGTGAAAGTGGCGAAACGACCAAACAGTTAATGACCAGCTTCTTACCTCTCCAAGGCCAGCGCGGCAGTGGCCTGCTTAAGGTGAACGACCTTTGTGACGGCTGCGATCTTGCAGAAGAGAGGCGTGGGCTGGCCTTCCTTGCCCTTGCCCAGGGAGGTTAGCTGCGAGAGCATGACAACGGAGCACGAGACGGAGTTCTTGGTGCTGGTGAACGCAAGGACCATGGGGGACTCGGAGGGAATGGAGCAGGGTGCGCGGTTGCCGGACTGCTTCCCCTCCAGCTGCGACGAGCGTAAAATTTGGCGTTAGAGAGTTAGAATGACCGAGTTGATCCTCGAAATTTTGACTTTGTTCTCACCTTGGACCTCTCCAGGAGGCGGGTGATTTCCCTGTTCAGCTCTGGGCCGCCCTTGCCCCCCTTGATGACCTTCCACTGCGACCCGGTGACGACGGCCAGGCCCCTGTCGGGCGTGAGGATGAGAGGCTTGAAGTCGTTCGACTTCTTCGACCCTGGGCACATGGGCTCGGCGAAGTCTGTGCAGTCGAGGGCCATCTTGACCCACGTCCTCATCTCGTCGTTCTCCCCTGCCTCCATGCAAACGTTAAGCACGCAGCCGGACGTTCCCTCCACCACGGGAACGTGCAGCATGACCACGGCGTGGATGTACAGCCCCAGCAGCCGGTCCACATTAACGACCACGGGCTCGTAGTCGTCATGGAGGTCGACGCTGATGGAGCCGCGTTTGGGACCCTCGGAAAGCTTCGAGGGCCACTCCTTCACGGTGCCCGAGACGATCTGTTGTACGAAGACCCACAGGTCGGTGGGCCACTCCACAACGTCCTTGAACTTGTCCTTCGCGATGCACTTCTCGAAGACGGGATTGGGAGTGTGGCCTTTGCGTGAGTATTTCTTGAAGGCCTGGGGTTTTGGGGTTGGGGTTGGGGTTAGTGGATTGTGTGTTCGTGGAGCGATTAAGATATCAATAAATCATATATGTGTTATGTGTACATATCCATATACATATCACCCACCTTGTAGGACTTGTCGTCATTACGTGTCAGACGAAGGGACTTCTCAAACAAGTTAGGTAAGGAAGACTTGGAGGATGCCTTTCCGGCCTTGAAGTCGAAGTTCTCCCCCTCGCCGTACACCACGGTCTTCTTGTACATGTCGAGACTCGCAACGGGCAGCGACAAACGCAGATCCTCAGCGGGGGTGGAAGTGGGAGCAGTGACGTTGGAGGATTTCATCATCGACGCGCCAGGGTTGTCCATCATCTGAGGCTGAGACGGCATTCCGGAGGAGCCGGGGGCCTGGTACGCCATAGCGGCGGTACCAAGGCCAGCGCCGCCCATGCCACCTCCACCAGCACTCAAGCTCATGGCCATTGGGACGGTCGGCCGGAACGGTCGAGGTTTGTGAAGGAGAGAAAGAGGTTTGTGATGAAAAGAAACGGCGCTTTTTGAGGGCCTGTACTTTTTTTGGTTTTAAAATTGATCAGGGAGCTGCGAGTCTTATCGAGCAAGGTCACGAACGATGCGAGCAACGATGTGGGCAATCTGAGAAATTCCACTTTGAGCTGGGATCTGAAAACACGCTTGACAGCGAAAATTATACAACAAAAGCCAACTAGATTGAGTGACACACAGTTACTACACTACATATAATCGCTGGAGGGCTGCGCGGCTGCGAGAGAGCGAAAACCAACAGACCCTGTCACCTCAAATCGGGGCGTCAAAGTCGGAGATTCTTCCCTTTTCTGCTTTAAATACGACCTTTACATAAACTTTATTAGTCCACAACGCTCTAATCTCCCCTAAACCCCATAAAATCGTTGCCGGGTTGCATGGCGTTTCACCAGGTGAGAAAATATTCAAACCAATGCTAAAAATTGATGGCGCCTCAAGCAAATGGCTAACTTCACCGCCCCAATATCTCCCTCCCCTCCCACCGGCTCACAGCCCCTCGCGTCCGACACGCCCTCCTCTAACTTCGCTCGGCATCCCATCCTCGGTGCTATAGTATGGCTCTTCGGAGGCAAGGAGGACCAAGATCAGAAGTTATCAAAAAACCTAACGGGGTCGACAATTAATAATTCGTCGGAGGACAGCCTGAGCGGTCACTCCAGCGGAGGTGAGTAGGACTTGGGAGGTCACATTCAACCAATCAACTAACGAGCTAACAATCATCTACTAACAATCATCTAACTAATCAACTCTGCCACCTTCACCTTCAGGATCAAGTGAAAATATGAACATAAGAAAGGTGAGCCCCTTTTCCCTTTCGCCCCAAATCTCCTCTGAGTATTCTAACCCCCACCCCCCAATCCCCCTAATCCCTCCACTCACCAGGGAGCCGGGTTCAAGCGAACCAATAATATAAGGGGGCTGGGGGACAATGGCCGAAGGATGTCGTGGTCGGACGAGTCTGGGCAGAATCTAGTCGAGGTCTTTGACCTCTCCAAGCAGAACTTAAAGAAGTCCAGCAACGACTCAGTCAACAGCCTCGACAAACCCGTGAAGTCAGCCATGAAGCGGTCGACCTCGACGCTGGGCGGGGCCGTCCCGTCGCAGTTCAACGAGATGGCCCTGTCAAGCATGAGCCCCAGCTCCGCCTATGAGTCGACCGACGTAGTCTGCTCCCTCCCCAAAACCGGCGACAGAGTGATCAGCCCCGCGCAGCAATACTTCAACAAGAACAACCCCAGCATCCCCAAGAGCTCCAAGAGCGGGCAGGTCAGCCCGCAGTGGGGCTGGTACATCAGCACCACTCCGCCCGTGCAACAAATGTTCGAGAAGGAGGTGCCGAAAAAGGCCAAGGGAGGAAAGGGGGCGGAGCCGGGGAAGAGCGGATTGGCCATGGCGCTAGGTCAGGGCGAAGAGTAGTGATAAATTATGTATTTAACGAAAAAAAATCGATCGCTTGTTTTTGAATTTCATGTGTGACTCCTTTTCGCAGTAGTAGCACAAACCTCCAGCAACTGTTATTTTTGCAAGCGTCAAACCAGAAGGCATCGCCAAAAAAAAATCTTCTTCGAGACACAAAATAACCCTCCCACCCCCAATAGCGCCTAAGTTTTCCAACATCCCCACTCCAACATCCAAGAAAAACCAAAGCAATCCTGACGACCCTGCTTTCTCACCCGAAGCCACTCCTCTTACATAAAAACCATCACCCCCTGTCATGAATCTCTCCATCACCTTACTCCTACTACAGGTCTCCCTAACCCTCGCCGTTCAAAAGGTCGTCAGCAGAGATTTCGACGTGACAAAGATAAATGAGTGGCCGATGATCTACGCCCATGACGCCCTTACGGGACAATTAGATCAGACATCCTCGGTGAGGAAGTAGGCGAGAAAGTAGAGGGAAGAATTATACCCCCCCTCCCTCCACCCCACTAACCTCCCACAACAGCCGTTCCACGTCTTCCAGGCCGCCGCCGCTAGAACCCAGGACGGCACCCTCGTAGAGCAAGCCCGCTGCGGAGCTCGTGCCTTTGACATCCGCCCTTACCTTCAGGCCGACGGCCTCATGGTCGGCCACCATGGCACCGCCGTCGTCGAGGACGTGAGCTTAGAGGAAGAGCTCAAGGGTTTGATAGAGTGGAACCAGCAGCATCCTTCGGAGTTCGTTCTCCTTACCCGCCAGGGTTGCGACAGTGAATCGGCGTTGAGCTGCGATGAAAAACTCGCGGAAATATACGACAGATTGGGCATCGTGACGGCGGGCATCAACAACCTGTTCGTGAACGACGCCGACGGAGTCAAGACCCACATGACTGTCAACCAAGTTCGCGAACTTGCGGGGGGAGAGGGCATGCCTCTCAACATGATCAGCAATGCGTTCGCGACCAACTATGAGGAAGGAGATGGCACGTGTTATATGTTCACGACCTTGGACGAGTTTCTCGACTTCGACTCGGTCTTACTTGATAACGTCCCCGCTGAGGAGACCGCTGATTCGAGCCCGTACCCCTTTCCCCTTCAACCCATCCAGGACGTCGTCAACGATGTCATTGAAACGGTCGGGCAAACTCCGGTTGGGATCAGCTGTTATGCTTGGCCTGGAATGTCAGATATGAGAGGCGAACAGCTAGACAAGTGGAACGAGATGGCTTTAGACCCAACTTCAAAGTCGTGGTACATGGAGAAGCCATTCTACAAAGCTGACGGGCACTGGCAGTACACCACGGAGAGCATGGTCCTCATGTTTATGCACGCCAGCAGCATCAGGTGGGATTCGCAGCGCAGCGGCCAGAACAAGTACATCGCGAAGCTCATCAGAGAAGGGGGCGCCCCAGACGGGCTCAATTTACTAGGTTTAGACTTCGTATGTGAGGATGGACAGGACGTGAAGGACGCTATCGAAGACGTGCTCCTCGAGAAGGCCAACATCGTCGATGTATTCTCGCAGTACATGAACGGAGGTGAGAGGCGACCCTAACCCTGGCCTCATCACTGTAACATTATTTTAACTCGTCGCTTCGCTCCTCGGCTCGCTACATTCGTCGCAGCTGTCGACGGGCTTAAGAACGGAGAGCTCAAATACACCGTACCAACTGGTGTAATGGGGCTGGCCCTTCTCGGGTGCTTCATCTGCTGTTGCAGGTCCAACCCTTGTGCTGAAAATTCCAGACTGAGGCGTGAGTGGAGCAAAAACTTCCTATCTTTCGATTCATTCGCACAGGAAAGGGAAAAGAAGGCGAAGAAGCAAGAGATGGCCGCCATGAAGGCCAGTCAGAGGGAACACAAGAAGCATCACAAACACCACAAGAAGCAACACCATAACGACAACGACGAGAAGAGGCACTTGAAAGTCGACATTGTGTGATGGTAAACCGTTGGTCAAAAAGATTTTTAATTCAACAACAAGTTAATAATATTATTTCTTACATGACGGAACAGACTCCGCTGCTGGCCTTGAGCTTGGCGATGGCTTCCGCGTCTTTTATAGACTTCTCTTCAAGAGCTTTGATCTTGGCTTCGAATTCTACTCGCTCCTGCTTCTTCTGCGCCTCAAGGTTTTCCTTCTCGCGGTCCGCCTTTTCCCTCTCTGCCTTGGCCTGCTTCACGACGTCGCGCTGAACCTTGAGCTCGTGCTTGGTATCATCGAGCTGCTCCGACAGGAAGGCAATGTCCATCTCCCCGTCATCCTCCTCCTCTTCCTCGGCAGCCTGCTTCATGTCGAACTCGATGAACTCCCCAACTTGCACCACTTGCTTCGCAATCGCCTCCTCTTCAGGGTCGATCTTGCTGTCGGGAGCACCCCAGAGCTCGATCTCGAGCGCGTTGTGAGACAAATAATCGATGAAGTCCTCCGTGATGACCTGCTTGACTGAAAAGGTCTCGTTAAACCAGGGGTTCACCGTCTGCTTCTGGCACCGGGTCGTGCAGAAAGGCACCTGCTGCAGAAAGAAGGGGAAGGAGACGAAAACGCCATTGCAGCACCGGCGAGGTATGCCCTTGGCGGTCTTGACGTTGACGCTTATCATCATTGTCTGACCGACGTGGTCGGCAATCACGAACTCCTGACTGGTGAAGTCCACTTCATCGCCGTCCCCGGCGGCCTCCTTGTAGACCCCTCCGTTGTCCTCCATTTGCGGGAAGACCTCGATCTCAATTTCTCCTACCAGCTGCGGCGAGTTTAGCGAGCAGAGGAGCGAATCGACGAGTTAGAATCGGGGTGGGTGTGGGGGGTAGAGGGGTGAACACTCGTCGTGCAATTCGTCGCATCGCTTCTTATATTTGGGCTTCATTGTTCGTCCTAACCAGTGCCTCACCTTTCCTTTGAAATTTATCACGGTGACGCTCTCGTGGATCTCTACCATGTAGCTCAGGGCATCAAGAAAGCAGTAGGCCACGCCAATCAACGAGTCATTGGGAGGTTCATAGAAGGGATCGATGACCGCCGGAATCCTCTTCGACAGCCTCATCAGGTCCTTTCCGCAGTCCAAGTAAGTGCTGAACATCTCCCTCATTCCCTCCAGCCGGTTGTAGAATTTGTGCATGTGCCACAGCTCCTCAGGATTTTCGCCCGTAGTGTACTTGACCTTCACCCAGAACTCGGCGGGGAAGGGCTTAAACTGAGGGATGTCCAAGGCGGCGACGTCCATGAGCCCTGAGGTCAGGGAGGGTTTCGCAAGAAGGGAAATGGAGTCGTCCTTCTTCTCCTCATCGTCGTTGTCCAGCATGCCTTTCTCCGCTTCGTTCTTTGGCCCACCGACGGCCACCAGGCCCACCTCGAAGACCATGAACTTCTCGAGTTCTTCCCCAATTTCATTGACCTCGGCCATGACGTGGTACATCTCTAACACCTTCTCGTACAAAATTTTGTCGTGGAGGCGCTTCCAATCATCCATGTCTAAGATCGCAGTCTCACAGTCGCCCCTGGTGCTTTCAACAGCTGCGACATCGACGTCCCCCTTTTTGGTTCGGCCCTCCTGGACGGCATTTAAAATAAGCTCGCACCTGGCGGCCTCGTCCGTCAACTGCGCGGCGTGGAGCGGAACGAAGCGTCGAGTTAGAATTATGATCGAAGCGACGCATAAGGAGACGACATTTCACAGTGCTCCCTTCCTCCCTACCTGCTGCTTTGTCGAATTGAATTTCTGCCAGTGGCGCCTGGACTGCTTCTGCAGGTCGAGAACATTTTGATCCACCATCATTTCTAGTTCGGACTCGAGCGTGGGCAGAACGAGCTGTCTCTCAATCTGCTTAATGAGGATGGAATCGCCGCTATCCCTCTTTTCTTGTATCTCATTTCTATTCCAAACCTTGAATACGTGGGCGCTACCGATGCACACAGTGTCACCGTGGTGCAACCCGACGTCGTTCTCAGCAATTCCGTTGACGTAAACGTCATTCTCCGTCTTGAGAAATAGCATGCCGTTGTTGTTGGTGATTTCGCAGTGGTTTGAGTCGACCCCCGAGCCGCCCAGGGGCATATTGATCACCGTCAGAGCATCGCGTCGGCCAACGGTGAACTTCCCCATCCCAATGGCATATCGGACTTTGCCGTTCATGAAGCAGTCACTGCTCAGTGAAACTAGGTAGGGGTTATCCACGGCCTTCTCCGGACCCAACGCAAGGGTTCTTTTCGCGAGGAACCAGTGCAGCCGCTGCTCCGCCATATCCTTCGTCGCGATGACCTTGTTCTTGAGCGGAATTTCAATGTCGTCCTTGATCTTGTTGAGGGATTCGATCTTCTTCTGAATTTCGTAGTTGAACGTGTGCAAGTCGTTGTCCGGATCGTCGGCGTCTTTGGACTCACCCGCTTTAGGGGCGTCCAATTTCGCTAGAAAGGAAGGCACTTTCTTCTTCGGCTTTTTCACTCCGAGTCGGATTAGCTCCTGGAATAGGATTGGGATGGATCGGATGAGACGTTAGGAGTCAAATGGAAATGGGAATGGGAATGATTCGTCTCACCTCTTCCTTCTCCCGCTTCTGTCTCTCCTCCTCCTCCTTCTCGGTGGCGATCCTTTCCCTTTCCTTCTCAATGATTTCCTCGACCTCCTCCTCGATCTCCCTCCCGTGATTCCGAGCCACGAAGAAACCTGAACTAAGCATATCGTTAACTGCGCTCTTCGTGTCATCAGCCGAGCCGGTCGACTGCCTCATGGTGACCCTGGCTTGAGACCTCGATTTTGAGACCTGCCCCCGAGACTCCTTTAAGGACTGCTGCTGTTTGAACTTGTCGACCCTTTCCGTCAGTCGCTCAATGTAGCTATTGATCTTGTCTAGGCTCTTCAAAACCGGAAGGCAGCCGGGGTCGCTCGGGCTCAAGCAGCCCACGAATATGGTCTTGTGGGCGTCTTGGAACTATGAGTTCGAAGACAAATTAGAATTTGTTTATTGTTGTGGAATTACCAATTTCGCACATTCTCACCTCCTTCAAGTCCTGCCCCTCCTTTCTACCCCCCAAGCTCTCCCTCAACCAATACGTCAGTATGCTGCTCCTATAGTCTGGGCTAGTCTCGTGACTCCCCAAATGCGTCATGCACTTTTTCAAACACTCGAATCCCAACCCTACCTTCGAATTCCTGTGCGAGCCAAAGACGAAGCAAAAGAGCGAAGCGACGAGTTAGAATAAATGTAGCAGAAGGAAGGAATTGACGCTTCGCTCCTCGCAGCCTCTCACCTGCTCAACCTGTCCCCCACATCAAGGACCTCAGGGGGGCTCTCGAACCCCCCTACCTCCACCAACCTAGTCTGACCGCATATGGTCGGAGTTCCAGCGACTTCGTGGATGAGCTTCACTTCTATACAGAGTATTGCACCGTTTTCTTGACACCGACGGTTGCACTGTAGTAGCCAAGCGTTAACACATAGAGCTGGGAGTGATCACGTGTGTGTGTTTTGTGTGTTTTGTGTAAGCATCAAGATGATTATGATGAAGTGGTAATTTAAAGTTTCACCTTGCTCGTATAATTCAATCGCGTTCTTCGTAGACTTGCACATATGCGTCGTCACATTAGTGACATAAGACCCTAGAGCCTTCGAATGAAAAAGCTCCACAGCCGAATGAGGTAAACTCGGCGCTAGTAGGTCCGTTATTTTCTCGTTGTATATCTGGAATATTGAGAGGGAGAGGCAGGCATGTCGGAGGTTGGAGCTCTTCTTGGCGGCTAAGAAGAGGTCGCCTACAAATTTTGGGAAGAGACCGCAGCCTTTGCTCTTGACGACATCGTCGCTGGAGACCTGAGCGAAGCGAGTCGCATGAAGATTGACGTTTTCGAGTTAGAAATTGGGTAGTGGTGAGTATACGGCCGCCGTATAATGAGAACGGAATAACCACGTTCTCCGTACCCTCTCACCTTTATCGGGGTTGAGTAGCAGTCGTGTTTTGAAGACATTTCCGCCTCCGAATCACTGGAGCCGCCATGGGAGGAGTGGAAGGTGTACGACTTTCCTGATTTCGGAGGGCCTAGAGTTATTAAGGTGGAGTCTTGGGAGTTCAGAGCTCGGCGGGTTAAGAGGGGGACTATGGCGTCGTAGAATTCGCCTGAAGGGAATTTTGAGAGGAAGTGGAGGTGTTAGCAGTTGCTAGTGTAAACTGTCCATTGAGGTTTGTGTTACCTTGATTTTTCTGTCTTTCTTCAGCAGTCGATTCCTCCGATTCATAAAATACATCACTGAACATGAACGATTTAGACGAGACTTCATTCGTCGGGCTGCGATTAATTATTGGGGGAGGGATTTGCTATTAGATACTCGAGGTTTGGGTTTCGTTCGTAATATTTCACATGAATCGTGTGGAAACTATTTTTGACCTCTCTCCTTCTCACCTTGCTCTCCCGTTCCCCTTTCCGACTTTATAAGTCTCCTTCTCTTTGAGAATCAGACTCGTGTTCTTCTCATCATATGTGAGTAGAGTTTCTTTCCCCACCTCCTTCTCGGAGGAGGTGGGGGGGCGGACGCGGAGGAAGACTTCCATGGACATTGTGGGGAGAGGCTGCTGTTATGGTTATTGGGAGGTTTGTAATTGGGGCGTGTGTCTGGGGGGTGTGATGGGAGGACGGCAGGAAGTTTGTGCGGGGTGCTGGGGGTATCAGGGGGCAAGGAGTTGCTTTGAGACGGGCTGCAATGGCTTCTTTTTGAGGTGGTGCGAGTGTGATATCCCAGTAGATGTGGGCATTATGGTTGTCACTTTTTGGATCAAATTTCTCCCTATCGAAAGCATCTACGTCGCAATTCCCCCCCCCCATTTTACCTGTAGTATTGGAACAACGGAATAAAGAAGAATTGGCTATTTTTTGGGTTGCAAGGGATTAAATAATCTCCAAACCTCCCGTCGGGTGCCAGCCTAAGGCTCAAAAACAGTTTGTGTGTAGATTCCACTCCCCCGTTTCCTTCCCTCCCTTTCCCTCCTCCCCGTTTTTTCCCCGCCGTTTTCCCGCCCCCATGCCCTCCCCCCACAAGTCAACCCCCCGCCGCAAGCTCGACTCCGCCCTCTCCACCGACAAGTTCCTCAACTCCCCGGAAGGATTAGAGCCACTTGACCCAGAAGCTGACGAACCACCAGGCTTCATACTTGAAGAAGGAGAGGAGGAATTCAAGGATAAAGTAAGCGTTATTGCTAGGAATTTAATTGATAGCGTAATTAGTAAAGTTGGGAAAGGAAAATAGAAGCATTGTTTGGCGTTTCGAAACTGTTTCGTTTTGTTAGGAAATCGTTTATTTTAGGGGTAGTACTTTCCTTCTGCGGCTCTGAAGACTCTATCTCGAACGCCGTCGTATTCCTCTGAATGCGGAACTTCCTCAATGAATATTCTCTTCGCTCCTATTTCGAACAAAAGAGAGTGGTTTCGACACAACGAATGAACGTCATTAGAATGTTTCTCAAGAACGTCTTATCTTTCCCCTTATTTCTCTTCCCTCCTCACCTTGAATATTCTCCGCCTCCCTAAGCGCTCCATATAGTTTCCTCTCCCATTCTACCCTCTCCTTCCCTACGACGATATTCCACTTTCCCCCTGCGTCCTCTCGAGTTATGTAGACGCTGTCCGAGGAGACCGAGGAGACGTCCTTTATTATGTAGCAGGGGAGGTTGGGGGAGTAGTGTTTTAAGTTTTGACCGGGGGAACCGTTTGAAGATGATGTAGGAGAGAGGATTTGGGGGACGTAAGACGTCACGGGGAGGGAGGGAGAGGACGACGACGACAGGCATTCTCTGCAGAGGTTTTATTCGTTGTTCGTTGCTGCTGTTAGAGTTTCACGTTTCCGATCGGGGCTTTTTTCCTTAATAAAAAAAGCGATGTTGTAGCATCTCACCTTATCTCAGTAGCCGTGATTCTCCCCGGTCTCAGAAGCTCAATTCCCCCCTCCCCGACCTTCACGACCGTACTCTCGATCCCCACCTCCCCCTCCCCCCCTTCCAAAACCCAAACATCATCTTCTTCGAATTCACTCATTACATGTTCACTAGAAGTCGGGCTTATATGACCGTATTTATTCGCAGAAGGCATACACAAAGGTCTTTCCTTTAATATCTCTAGCGTTAAATCATTGTTTGGGCATCGTAGAGCGACGGTTTTTGTGCCGGCGTTTATGTAGGAAGGGACGAGAGGTGAAGAAGGTAATATTACGGTTAAGGGGCCTGGCCAGAATTTGGTTGTTAAGGAAGTGAAGGTGGAGAGGACGGGGGGGGGGCAGTTTATGTAGGGGAGGGATTGGGAGAGGGAGGAGACGTGGACTATTAGGGGGGAGGTTAGGGGACGGGATTTTAAGGTGAAGATTTTTTTGGCTGGGAGAAGGACCAATAATATAATGGGGGGGGGAGTCGAAGGTGGTGGGAGTTGACGGTGGGAGTTGAAGGTGGAAATGAACGATGTGTCGTTAGAATAATATACGTCTCTCTTCACCTCTCTTCATCTCTCTTCATCTTATTCCTCACCTGACGGTGTCAAGGTCGACGCTAGTCCGTACACAGTTTCCGTAGGTAGAGCAACAATTCCACCTTCCTCGAGTCTTCTAATGCATCTGCGTATATTCTCAGGGGTAGGAGGTAACAGCGTGGGTTTTGGAGATGATGATGATGATAGTGATGATAATGTACAGCTTGCTGTAGGACGGAGGGGATGGATTAAAGGTGTAAAGGAGAGCGATTTTGAGACCATCAGCAGCATTATTATTACGACCAACAGTACAGGTAACAGTACAGGTAACAGTACAGGTAACTTTCTGCCGTTTCGTACGTGCAGCATTTGCGGTCTTAGTAAAAAGCTGCCCTAACTCTTGCAAGCCGTTCTTGCAAGCCGTTCTTGCAAGCCGTTCTTGCAAGCCGTTCTTGCAAGCCGTTAGTGATGACTTATTGCTGATGGAAGTGACTTTAGACTGATGAATGATGAAAGAGGACAGAATACTCTATCTACACGCCTTTGTGGATTTATGAACGCTAATACAACAACGGTACTATATATTATCAACGTGTGGAAGCTAATATAAGGCGTGGAATCGTGAAGTGGGATGAATTATCGATATAACATTGATGAGCCTTTTTTGTGTGATTTGCCTGTGAAAGAAAATAGACGACTTCTCATTGTTATAAAACGTAATATGTCTAAGAGAACGTCTGAAAATCTCTCGAATGTACTTGAGGTAGCTAATCGGAACGATTTAGTAGACGTAGGTGACGATACAGAATTAGTTTAAGGTTCTAAAGAGCCCGACTCTAAAGAGTCTGCCGCCGCCGCCGGAGGTGATGATTTCATGGCTACAGACGATTTCAGGCGGCTGTTCGTTGGCTTCGTTATGGTTGATACTTTAGTAGCGATGCGTTGGCTTGATAAAAAATGGCACAAGGTAGTTGAGAAGAAGCTGATTGAGTTGGAAAATGAGCCTTTCGGCGAGGTGATAGTCGTTGGAGGGAATGATATAAGTCCTAATGAAGCTTATGCGAGGAGGCAAAAGATGGAGGAAGTGACGAAGGTCGTCTTCCTTCTGAATATTACGAAGGTCGGAGATTTTGCCTGCTGTGACGCCTCCAATCTTGTCGTTGTAGACATCCCCGAAGGCATTACAAGTATCGGTTATGCTTCCTTCTATGACTGCAGTAGTTTGAAAGAAATCAAGTTCCCTATGTCGTTAACTAAAATTGGTGATGGCTCCTTCGAAATGTGCTCCAGCCTAGAAAGGGTGGATCTCCTTCACACGAAAGTCCTAGAATTAGGCCGAGGTACCTTCAGTAGTTGCACAAGTTTAAAAGAGATGAAGGTCCCGGACTCGCTTCAAGATATTGGTGCCAATGTCTTCTACAGATGCTCCAAGCTAGTACCCTCAACCATAGACGTAGATGACATGATTAACGAAGACGATGTAACATCAGAGGTAGTTGCTCACCTCCGTTCCATACAATAATGGTCGTTAAATTAAAAGGAAATGAAAGCAATCATAATTGTTTATTTATGTTGTTTTTAACGTTTGTTCAAAATAAAAACTAAAGCGATGTATTGTTCCTATATTATTAAAAATTCGTATCATTTGGTTGTTCCATTTTCTGTTTCTTCTCCTTCCTTCCTCCGTCTTTACCTTTTCTTTTCTTGTCTCCAACTCTCCTATAAATCCCTAAATTACCACGACAGAATCTATCTTCATTATAATCTTCTAAACTTGCTTCACCGTCGTCGAGTAATTGCACGGGGTAAGGGGTACGTATTTCAACGGTTTGAGGCGTGTAGAATGTGATTATTATTGAGTTTTTTGGGAAGTTTGTTTGGGAGGGTTTTTTGAACGCTTTTATTGGGAGGGTGAGGGTGTGGAAATACATTAATAGACCGTTGGGATGTTCGGATATTATCAGGGAATTGGAGGGGATTGGGGAAGGAGAAGAGAGATTGGGGAGGGTGGTTGGGGAGAGGAGGGGAATGGGGGTGGAAGTCGTTCCGGTAGAGGTGGTGGTGTGGAGGGTAGAGGTTGGGAAGATACGAGAGGGGGAGGAGAGAGTTGACGGCATCCTTTTGGAGGGCCTTTTTTGAAGAAGCTGCGATGTTTGCATGAGTGTGAGAGGTGTTCCATGTCATGAGTAGTGTTTCATGATTTCATGTTTCATGTTTCATGATTTCATGTTTCATGATTTCATGTTTCATGTTTCATGTTTCATGAGTAAGAGTGAGTTTGGGTGACCAGCTACAATTGTTCGCAGCTCCTAGCAGTACAGTGCTCCTTACAGTGCTCCTTACAGCGCTCCTTATAGCGCTCCTTAAGTTTCTTCTCACCTCTTGACGGTGAAGATGGTCCACCACAGAAGAACCTTTTAGGAACCTTTTAATGTTGATTAAAGAGAAACTTTAAGAACCTTTTAAAGATATTAACAGGGAATTAATGAATAACGACGTGCAGTATTAGACAAATATTAGACGACGACTTATGAATGTTTTCTGATGTTTTCAATCACATTTGAGGTGAGGGGGTTCTCAGAAATTATTCCCATTCTTATTGACGTTAGTTTCCATCCGAACCCACGTACCAATCCCATTTTTATCCATACGACACCTCCCCAACACCTCTAAAAGACCCTCATGTACAAACGAAAAGCCACAATTATCCGCGTTCATTCCACACGGCCCCTCCTCGGCTCATCCGTTGGCCCCGCCCCAGACCATCGCAATCTGCTGAATTGTGCACTCCCTGGATACACGCTGACGATCATCGATCCTTGCTGTAGCTTTATGCAAGAAAATTTGCGCTGCGTTATGTAGCAACCTCCGGTACACGTACCGTCCAGAAGAGATCTTTATACTTTCGTTGAATATCACGAGCTGCTCAAGAGGGCTCCTTTCTCAATGCCCTCAGTGCTCCCCTCGCCGTCACGACCTCCTCGTTCAACCCACGCGGTGTTCAATGATGCGCGTCATATTCCACAAGAATATCCACTTCTCGTTGAATTCGAAATCGTTCGCACACAATTCTAACCCAAACGAACCCACCCTCGGTCACCTTCTCCACTCTCTCCCACAGAACACACACCCTCTCATTCTATAAAAAGCTAAATATAAGAATTATTACGTCCAATCGAACATAAACACAACATCACCTTAATCCTTTCCAGAAAATCATTCACCTCAAAAACAAAAACTCCTCCTAAAGAACCCGTTAAAAACCTTTCTAGCTCTCCAATGTCCGCCCCAGACCTCTTCCTCTCAAAGCTCCACTCCCAACTCTCCTCCCCCTCCCTCCTCCACTCCACCGCCTTAACCTACAACACTTCCCCCACCCCGCCCACAAAATTCCCCTACGCGTACTCCCTCTGCCACTCCCCCACCCCCTCCGAACGTACCTTCGGTATTCAATTAATGGACGAGTTAATTTCAGAAGGATACGAATACGAAGAGGACTGTATGTACGGTAAATGTGTAGCACAGTATTTGAATAATGATTTTGGGAGTGCTAGGAGGACGGTGGAAGGTATTTTGAGGTATAATCCGGAGAATGGGAGAGCGAAGGAGATTTGGGAGGTGAGGATGACTTTATTGGGAAGGGAGGGGAGTGAGGATGTGATGAGTGTTGAAGGTTTTTTTCTAACGTTACGTGATGACACGGAATATATATGATATTTTAACTCTTTCAGGTTTTGAGGATTAAAGGGGAGGAGAAGGAGAGGAGGGAGAACGTCGCGATTGGGACGGGTGTGGTCGCGGTTGGGGTCGGAGTTGTGGTCGGGTTGGTAGGGATTTTTATGGGGAAGAAGAGATGACAATGTTGAGTTGGGGAGGGAGGTGAATTTTGGGAGGAATATATGTTGATGAGGTTTAAGTAAATGAGAAAATTTGTTTGATTTGTAATCTACAGTTGTTACTTAATATTCAGCATTTCTTTTTTTGTGTTTGATGAAAACCGGCACAAACATTTCAATGTGGCGAATTATTGTATAGAGCGGAGGTAGGTGACTACCGCGTTGTTGTTGTAAGTTTCTATGCCTAAGGGGACTAGCCTGTAGCAGTTGAAGAAGGCACAGTGACCAAACTTTTGAAGCGAGTCGGGGATCTTCATCTCTCTTAGACTTGTGCAACCTTTGAAGGCCCATGTACCTAACTCTCGAACGTTAGTGTGAAGGAGATCAACCTCTTCTAGACCGGAGCATTGACTGAAGGATGCTCTACCAAGTGATGTTAACGACGTTGGGAACTTTATCTCTTTTAAACTTTTGCAGTCAAAGAAGGAATAATCACCGATGATTGTAATGCCTTCAGGGATGTCTACAGTGACAAGCATGGAGGCGTAAAAGCAGGCATCCTTTCCGACCTTCGTAATGTTCAGAAGGAAGATGACCTGCGTTACGAGCGCGCGCCTCTCTCTCAGAGCCTCAGCTTCATCAACACTAATATCAGCTTCCTCATAACTTAAATCATTCCCTCCGACGACCATCATCACACCGCTCTCAACCTTCTCATCCACAACCTCATCCAAAATTTCCAGCCACTCACTGCACAAACGTCGCATCGTCATGAGCATATCATTCGTTAGATAGCCGATGAAGTGGCGCATGAACTCCTTCGTGTGGAACCAAGGAGGAACAATCCACGCAGAAGCCGCGGGCTCGGCGGCAGGAGTATTCTCAGACTCATCCTGCATCTCCCCGTCGCCGCCGTTTCCTTTCTCTATCGTTTTGTGTGTCTTTGATGCAGAAGAACGCTTCACACCGAATGTTGAAGTCATATAACGTTCGTAGTAATGTTATATCGATTAAAATATTTATCAGCAAAATCAATGATTTTTTCTTCGAAAATCAACTTATCATATCTCATCACACCGTACCCGATATGAACCCCGTTGAGCAAGCAGAGATCGACATTGATGTTAAGGCTGATGCGCACATTGGCATTAATCGGACCGAAGAGGAAATCGCTCGTTATCTGACACAGTTTCTAAGGGTTCCCGGTGGGGATGACGTTGGAGGAGGAGAGGTTGTTGTGAAGGAGGAGGAGGTGGAGGAGGTGGTGGAGGAGGTTGATGTTGGCGTGAAGAGGAAGGCGGAGGAGGAGACTGAGCCGGGGAAGACGAAGAAGAAATGGGTGGGTTGTGGTTATGTTTGGACGGAGGAGGAGGATGATGCGCTGCTGAAGGGCGCCGGTAAGTATGGGCTGGACTTTAAGCAAATCAGGGAGAATAATGGTAAGGTATTAGGCGATCGAACTCCTATTGCTCTCAGGAATCGCCTCAAGAGACAGTACCCGGAGAAGTTCAAAGAGTTGAGGGCGATTAATCCAGTAAGGGGAACACCGTGGACTACGGAGGAAGTCGAGGCTCTGAAGAGGGGGATGAAGAAGTATAGGAAAGACTGGGATGAGATTCACAAGTCCGAGAATAAGATTCTCGGACGTCGAACACTAGCGGCACTTAAGAAGAGGTACCAAAAACATCTAAAATAATTAATAATGAAAACATCAAACTTCTCGCTCTTCATCCTCGCTCTCAAAAAATACTCCAATTTCATTTCCTACTTCAAAACGTTGTTTACCCCTTGAACCTCGCACAGTCCTCGCACCCCTCTTCGCACCTGCACTCCGCGCAAATCAAGAACCTATTTGTACTCCCGCACATCCCTAATTCGTCTGTTCTCACGTTACAACCTGAACACTTCAGACCGTCAACATCGTCATCGTAACATTCCGGGCATAGATCGCCGCGAGACATCGACCATTTATGACCAGGCGTACGTTGACCACAACTGGTGCACTTCGGGCCTCTCTCGTTATAAAGGCAGTCCTCGCACAAGTAATCGTAGTCGGAGTCTTCGACGCATTCCAAGCTTCTCTGGTCGCAGGCGCCGCATTTCTCTCCAGCGCAATCAACGATACAATCGGGACAATAATGATTTCCGCCATCGTCTGCGACGAAGCGTTAGTAAATAAAATGTCGTTGCCTTCTTCCAACCCGTTCTCACCTGATTCACATTCTAGATGACGTTGTTCGCACGAATCGCACTTCTCTCCGTCTGCGTAGTAGAGTCGCACTTCGGGTTGTCGATCTCTTCGATGCATTTTAGGCAGTGGAGGAGGGGGAATTCCCGAAAGTTAAGCTACCGTAAGTTTTAGAAAGGGTGTTCGTCGGGTCGACTAGACCGCATTTACTGCACATGGTTGGATCCCCCCAGGCGGGGCGAGAAGGAGGGGGCGGTAAGATTGGCACGGACTGAGGAGTGACGGTGGTTGTGGAAGGAGGTGGCGGCGGTGACGGCAAGATTGACGCGGACGGAGGAGAGGCGACGGGCGTGGAAGGTAGCATATTGAGGTCGAGGAGGGTGATAGAGAGGAGTTCAGATGCAGCCTTCAATTGTTCGTCTCCGGAGAGATCGGAACACAGGCTGAGAGCTTTGACGGCGACTGCCTTATTGACGTTGGGGTACTCGGCGAGTAATCTTTTCCACAACGGCATCTTTTCTTTTCGTGGGGGAGGCACGGAGGAAGGAATTAGTAGTTTGGCGTCTTTTCTTGGGAGAGACACAGAGGAGGGTCGTGGCATCTCGTCATTTCGTGGCTTCTTCCCCCCCCCGCCCTCCCTCTTGACGCCCCCCCCCACCCTCTTGACGGGTCCCGGCTGCTGGAACCGCCTGGCCGCCGCCTCCGCCGCGAGCTCCCTGGTCATCCTTGACGCTGTTCTCTCCATGTCATCCTCGATTCGCTTCTTATCGTTTCGGCACGACGAAAACGGGGGAGGCAAGGAGGAGGGATACAGGTTGCTGTAGGCGTCGTGTTCGGATTTGACTCTCTGAGCATGTTGTTTGTTGCTCTCAGACAATTGCGCGAAGATGAATTCAGGATCCTCTGAAAGAAGTGTCGACGCGGCCTCTAATTGTTTATCTTTAGGGTTTAGAGAATACCGGCTCAGAGCTTTGACGACGAGAGCCTTGGTGGCGTGGGGGTACTTGGCGACTAACTGTTGCCACAATGGCGATTCTGGCTTCTCGTCGTTTCCGGAGGAGGCGTAGGAAGGGGCGTAGGCGGAGAGGTTGGTGGATTTGATGGATATAATCTCCCAGGAGCTGTGGAAGCGAGCTTCCCAGCGGCCGGAGGTAGGGTTGAACCTCAATAACGTGGCCTTCTTCCCGTTCAAGTCATCGCGGCTGTTGAGGCCGCAAGTGATAACGACATCGTTGGGAGCGAAGTGTCGTGGGAGAGGAGGCACAGAGTTGGGAAAGAGGAGCAATGTTGCGGCCTTCTTTTGTTCCGCCCCTTTCAGGTGAGAACACTGGATGAGAGCGTTTACGGCGGCTGCCTTATTGACGCTGGGGTACTCGGTGACTAAACGTTTGCCACAATTTCATTTTCAGGGCGGTTTGTGGTTTGCGGTTTGCGTGAAGGGCAGCAGAGACGAATTCTGCAATTGAGGATGCTGGGCTGACCTTTTTCCACAGATTTTCTCCTGTGAAAATTCAACTGAAGGTAAATATTTTCACCGTCGCTGATTCGCGTAACTCCATCCTGATCCTACATCTCTGTCATACATCTCTGCCGCAAAGTAATCCATACGATTCCTGAGACAGCTGTGGGAAATGTTTTTTTTTGGGGGAGTTGGAGAAATAAAAACGGACATATCCTCCGCTTGTGACTCACAATAACTCGATAAATAACGAATCGAGCGCAACTTCTGTGGACTCAAAGTTGCTTTGTAGACTCGAAGTCCGCCTCCTTAGTATGTTAGCGTGCCGAGAAGCGTAATTAAAAAGTTATCGGCCCGAGTCTCCGATCTCCCGAAAATAACTGCAACGGGCACACAAACGAGACACAAACGGACCTCATTCTCACCTCCTCGCCCCTCCTCGCCCCTCCTCGCCCCTCCTCGCCCCTCCTCGCCCCTCCTCGCCCCCCTGATAGATACACACTAAAAAGCATGCCTAATCAATCGGATCTATCGGACGGCTCTGCAGACGTTACTGTTGAACAGGTGAGGAAATTGAATTGCTCGGGCGCTGGACTCTCTCTCCTCTCCCCCTTTCCCCTCCTCCCTCCCCCTTCCCTAACCACTCCACACTCACTTCACTCGTCTCGCCGCAGAACAACCACGCAAGCTACGACGAAGCCACCATTGATGACATCGAGGACGGCGCGTCCGTCGTTTCATCCAAATCCAAGAATTCCGCCTACGGGAACGCCGCCTTCCGCGGAAAAAATGGGCAGTCCTTTGACTCTGAGGTCCGGGACTGGGAGTACGGCCTGACCCGCGTTAACCTCTTCCTCGCCATCATGTACATGGCCACGGTGATCGCCGCCTTCTCCCTTTACTACACCGGCAAAGTAGGTGAGAGTGTGTCTCCTCGCTCGCTCCTCAATATACAACATATCTACACGCTACATTTCTAACTCGTCGCCCCGCTCCTCGGCTTGCTTCGCTCGTCGCAGCCCCCGAATTCAGGGTTCCGATCTACTACTCCGGCCAGTCCTTCAACACGACCACCAACACGTGGATGCTGCTGTCCGAGTTCCTGTTCGATTTGCCCATCCAGCTCCTCGCGCTGGCGATTCAGGTCAGCGGCTTCATCAACGCCGCGGTATCTGTTCTGCCGTTTATCAACCACCTTTACTTCAACAAGATGGAGAAGGGCAAGAACCACCTGAAATGGTTTGAGCATTCCATCTCCTCCTCTCTCATCAACTGCTGCGTCGCCCTCTCCTTCGGCCAATCCGACTTGACCACCATCATCCCCATAGTCGGCTGCACCCTCAGTTGGTCCTACTGCCTCATGATCTTCGAGACCGTCAACACCTCCAACGGCGTCCTGAACATCAACCCCGTCAAGCTCCCTTTCATGGTCGCCTGTTTGATCGGTAGCTTCGTCATCCCTCCCGTCTTCCTAGCCTACCATATTTCGTACACGCTCGACCTATGGAATACCGGAGATATCTACTGGCAGTTCATCACCTTCGCTCTGGCGATCGCTCATCATTTGTTGACAATGCTCAACTTGATCTTTTACTTCAGGGGGAGCGGAAAGTGGGGAGTTGAAGGTTACGAGTTCTGCGAGAAGGTGAGAAGAATTACACTACGCACTGTAATATAAAAGTTTCTAACGCCACAATCGACGTAGTTCCACAACTTGCAAAGCTTTGTGTTCAAACAAGGAATCACTTGGATTATAATCTGGACGGGAAGGACTACTTAGGTTGAGGAAGAGAGTTTTGCGGATGTATTAAGTAGGGAAAGGGAGAGGGGAAGGATGTGCGCGCGAGAGTTTGAGGTAAGAGGTAAGAGGCAAGAGGCAAGAGACAGACGAACCAATAAGAAACAAATTGAGTTCTGTACTAATTCGTCGCTACGCTCCTCGCTCGTACTTACAGAGAAAGAAGTGATTAGTATTTTATTCAAAATTTACGGCATCTGTCCCAAAAATTGATACGATCATTCTTTTCATTTCAAAGTGAACCATCTTCTTCTTCTTACTTTCCTGCTGTTAGCACTCGAGCAACTTTTGTGTGTGATTTCGTTACTCTTTCCCTTTTCCCTCCTTTCCTCTCCTCTTCATATGAACACCTCCATCGTTGTCATGGCATAACCATTATCCCCCTCATCCTCCATCCTCGGGTACCCCGCCACCATACTATGACCAGCATAAACATACATGCTGTTGTATATCCTCCAGTATATTTCTCTCACCCTCCTAGCGGGGTGGAACAGGCCCTGAAGGACGTAGAGCATGAGGTAGTTGGGACCGATGGCTACCATGATGCCGTCGATGGCGTCAAGGCACGCGTTGATGACGTGGGGGGACTGCTCGAAGATGTTGGGCCAGACGAAGTTCAGCAAGTGGATGCAGCCCTCTTCGCAGCCGAGGCCGGCGACTCCGAGGGCGAGGTGCCGGATGGCGGCGCAGGCGGTCTGCCTGTGGACGTTGTCCCTGTCCATCAGGGCGTCCTCGAAGAGGGGTGCGATGGCGAAGATGTAGTCCTTGCTCATTTCTCCGATGTACTCGCACATGAAGCTCATCGCCTTCAGCACTCCGTTCTGGATGTTGAGCTCGGGGACCCTGTACTCATTCATGATGGCGGGTAAGATGGTGAAGGGCCCGCAGCTCTCCGCGACGATAGCGATGGCGACCGTCGTGCAGACTCGGTTCTGCCTGTCCTGGACCTTCAAGTTGTTGATGAGAGTGTGCAAAACATCCTGGGGTCCGATGGCCTTGGCGATGTACCCGAAGGTGCTGACGCTCGCCCTCTGAATGCTCTTCTTCGGCGCCTTGAGCATTTCGAGTAGCTCGAAGCAGATGCGCATCCACTCCTTGGCGTTGACCATCTCGGCGCCGCGGTCGGCAATGCGCCCGACGAGGTCGACACAGTTCTCCTGGACCTTCTCGTGCCTGTTCTTTAAAATGGGAGTGAGGCGGGGCAACAAATCCTGAATGGGCGGGGTCATCTTGGTCATTCCGATGACGTTCACGATGCTCTTCAAAGCGCTCAGAATGCTGCCCAGAACTTCGGGGTACTCCTCGCCCAAATACTCGTACAGCACGATGCCCAAGTGGCCCATCAGCTGGTCCTCCCCGCACGCCTTCATGACCACGGCAATCTTGCCGATGAGGTCGGCGGCCTGCATCCTCACGGTGGCTGACTTGTTGTTGAGGCGCCACTTGATGGTTCCCGCGATCTGCTTCAGGTACACCTTGCACCTCACGCCGAGCGAGTTCACGACGACTCCAAAGCCGTCGAGCATGATGGTGTTCTCCTCGGCGGCGTTGTCGACCCCCTGCTCCTGGAACGCGTAGAGGACTCCGTCAATGAGCCGCTCCTCGAGCCTCTGGTCGATCTCGCTCGCGCCCAAGTTAGTCAAGATCTTCGTTATTACCTCCATGACCATCCTCCTGTAGGGCTCGCTCTCGTCCTTCAAATCCTCAACGATCTTGTCGATAATGTCGACGGCCCCGACCTTGTTGCCGAGCTGCGATGAGCGAAGAGATTCGTTAAGAGAGTTGTGTTGTCGGCGTAAGAAACGGCGGTGGAGACGACCGCAGCAAAATTACGTACGGAAAACGGGGAGACGGCAATCGATATCTCGTAAATGTGCATCTTTAGCTTGTCGCTTCGCTCCTCACTGCGCCTCACCTCCTCGGTCGTCTCGACTACCTGCTTGTAGTTCCTCCTGTCGAGGGCCATCCTTCGGATCCAGAAGTGCTTGAAAAAGTCTGGAAGGATTTCCTCCCTCACGTACGTCGCCGTTACTCCGGTGGTCGAAACGCACTGCTTGATCACCTTGAGCACGATCTTCTTCATCTCCTCGTCGGGGGACTGGAACTCGCGGATCAAGATAGGCATCACCTCGCGGGTGTAGTGGTTCGCGTGGTTGTCCTCCATGAGGGGGATGATGTAGCCGATGGCCTTGAGGAAGGCGGCGAGGCCCTTGCCCCTGTGCTGCTTGATCCCCTTCCACAGCGGCCTCAGCACGCCGTCGAACGACTCGATTCCGTAAGGGTAGGCGGCCTCCGCGAGGGCGGCGAGGGTCAGGGCGCAAATAGTGCGGACCTTCTGCTGCTCGTCGGTCAGGCCCTGCGTGATGATGTCCACCATCTCCTTCAAGTAGGGCAGGATGCCGCACCCCACGAGGATGGCGATCTGCTGAATGATCTTGATGCCGGTGTGCCTCGCCTGCCAGCTCTTCTTGCTCCTGCAGACAGCCTTGAGGAAGGGGAGCAGGTTCTGGACTCCGAGCGCCGTGGCGACGACCGCGAAGGCCCTCGCAGTGGTGTTCCTGACGTACTCGTCTAAATTGTCAATGTCCGGCCTCATAGTCGCAATCATTACGGCCAGCCCGGCGGCCTTGGCGAGGTTCGAGATGATCTCACGGCCCTCAATACGCGCGAAGTAGTCCTCGTCGATCAAGAGCGGCTCGATCACCACCAGGATCTTGTGGACGTACGGGCGAACGAGGTGATCGAGCTTGTACAGAACGCGGTCGATAACCTTGACCAGCAAGTGGCGCTCCTGGTCCTCCAACATGGGGCTCATCAGGAGGGGCAGGATCTGATTAAAGAGGGGCCCGGCTGCGAAATTTGGGTTAGATGCTGTGCTGCAGCGAGCAGCAGAACTAGAGCAGCTTCTTCTCACCTCCGAACTCCCTCGCCCTGTCCGTGATCTGCCTCATCCCCGTCTTCCTCTGGGGAGGAGTTCCGCTCTTGATCTTCAGCAGCAGGACCATAATTTGGCGCTCCTTGATCTCCTCCTTGGTGAGCTCGCTCTCGTTCTTGTCCTCCATGAGCTTCCCGAAGTACTGGTAGTCCTCCTGCTTGATGAAGGGTATGCCGTCGACGCCCTCGGTGCCGCTGGGGCCGAGGGGGATGCCGTACTCCTCGCGAACGGGGGTCTGGGCGATCATGAAACCGGGGGTCTGCCCGACGGCAGCGTACGCCGACATGTCCTTCTTGGAAGAGTTCAGGCGGAGGGGCTTGTAGTCGGCTGGGGGGGGCAGGATCTTGTACCCGGAAGCGGGCAGCAGGTTGTTTATCTCCTCGTCGGTCATGGGCCTGTTCCTGAACTCCATCTCCTGCTCGATCAAGGTCGCCCTAGGGTCGGCGCTCAGGTCCTTCTTCGCCTCCTTGGCCTGGGCGTTGAGCTTCTCGACGACGACAGCGGCGGGGGTGGCGTCCCATCGGCTGCGCTTCTTGGCGGCGGGAGCGGCGGAGGGAGTCTCGTCCCACTTTCCTCCGGCAGCGGGGGTGGCGTCGACGCCGGCCGCGACGGGAGTGGCGTCCCATCTGCGGGAGGGGGGGGGGTGAATGATTATTTTAGGGTTGACGGGTTAGATACAGTTTAGTGTTAGTGGAGCGGGCTCTCAAGCAGCTTTCTCACCTCCTCCTTCGCTTCGGCTTGGCCTCTTCCGCAGCGGGCTCGTCCCAGCGCGACCCCTTCGCCGCTGTGCTGCTCGTGGTGGTGGTGGTGGTGGTGGTGGTGGCGGTTTCTTCTTGCGGTGCCACCTCCCCATTCTTCTCGCGAATCTTTCGAACCTGCAAGCGACAAAAGCGGATTCGGTCAGTGCGGGTGTGGGTGCGAGTGCGGGCGGAAGGTGCCCGATTCACTCAATCTCACCTTCTCCTCCAGCTCGGCCTTCTCTCGCTCGACTTCCTGGTTCTCCATGATCTCCCTGTAGCTAAGCTTATTCCCCTCCGAGTCTACGTCGAGAGCGACCCTATTGTTCCGTCGCTTATGGTAGTCGCTCTCCCTATCGCTAATCCTGGTGTTGACGACGCCGGATCCGTTCCTCTCCCTGAGCTCAGCAAAGTCGTCGGGCTGCGCGGACGGAGAGGCTTCCTTGTTAACGGCGGTGCCCATGTCCACAACCTCGTCGTCGTCGGACTCGTCCATGTCGCTGTGGTCGGACTCGACCATCTCTGTTACGAACTATGGCGAGGTGGAATATGTGTGGAATATGGAGTGGGGTGGTGTTAGTTAGAGTTGAAAGTCGATATGTCTGTGGTGATATGTCTGTGGTGATATGTCTGTGGTGATATGTCTGTGGGTCTCACCTCCCCTGCCTGCCCAGCATCGTACATAGCATCGTCTACTGAAGTTTGACCTCCTCCGAATTTCAAGTCGTCTGAACGACCGCCTGAACGCTGCCCGTCGGCCTTAGCGCGGGAAGCTGTGAGTGTGAAATGGTCGCGAAATGGTTAGTAATGTGTTGCATCATACCAGGCGTTGTGAAAAAAGGTATAGGGGATATTAAAGAGGGAACGGAGTGGTCGACCTCCATATATAGCGTTGTAGCATTAACATAAGTCATATAACGCTACAAGCCGTCAATTATCATTCACATAACGCAGACGTATACACCATCCTACTAAACAATCTTACCTCGCGCCTCTGCGATATCAGAGTCTACGTTGCGTTGGGACATTTGTTATAGAAGACTGAAAGGGGACGGGTGAATACGATGGGATGAGGGGCCAAGGCAACTTTGGCGCAAATTAAGAAACTTAGGGAGGTACAGGAGGGGAGAAGGGGGAGGGTGTGGAAAGGTAGGGCGACTCGTGGGACGAATTGCGGCTTAAGACTGAATTGGAGGAATGGATGTCTGGATGGTGAATTTTGTGCTGGGTGGGGAGCTTTGCCTCTTGTAACCTTTGTTCGGCTGCTAAACGTTTCGACACTGACTGAGATTTGCTGCTCGAGACCCCCCTTCTATTAGATCGCGTCCGGGCTTAACTTCAACTTCTCCTGGCTCTCGCAAGAGTTTCCCAAGCACAACAGCCGCAGGGAAACAACACTCCTCCATCGTTTTGGTCTATTTTGTTTTGGGGCCTTCCTCACGAGCGATCGGACGGGCGGCCTTAGCTAGGAGAGATGGGCAATGCCCCGCCGGTGGCCGACGAGAGGATCCAGAAGACGCAGGAGAGGATGCAGCTGACGAAGAGGGACATAGCCGGCTTTTGGAAGGTGTTCAGGAAGGTAAGGTTTTTATCAACCCAACCCTAATACTAATCGGAAAAAACGAGGACTAACCTCCACCCTTCTGCGGCACTAGTTTGACAGGGAGCACGAGGGAACAATAACGATGGAAACGTTCTTCATAGATATCTGCCAAGAAGAGCGCAACCTCTTCGGAGATGCGATATTCGACCTCATCGACACGGAGGACACGGCCTGCATCGAGTTCGGGGAATTCGTGCAGGGCGTTTGCACGTTCGCCATGTTCACAGTCACTGACGTGCTGAGGTTCAGCTTCTTCATCTTCGACAAGGACAAGAACGGCTACATAGACAAGGACGAGTTGGACCTGTTTGTGAACACGCTCCACACTGGAGGGATGGGCGCCAACATCATGCAGGCGCTCAAGGCCATCGACTTCAACGGCGACGGAAAATTCGACTTCATGGAGTTCAGCGCCCTGCACGAGAAGTTTCCCACGGTGCTTTACCCAGCGTTCAGGTGAGCAAATTGATCGATTGATGATGGTGTGGAATGTATTATGACGAGTTTAGTTGGGTAGAGGACGCCACTTCTCACACGCGTCACTCGCCACAGGTTGCAACAGCAAATGTGCTCGAACATCATGGGAGCGCAGTGGTGGCACCGGAAGAAAGCTTTCATGCAGAATGCGAAGGAGGACGAGCTCCGGGAATTGGAAAAACAAAGGCGAATTGAGGAGAAGAGGGCCCACAAGACGCGGAACCAACAGATAAGGGCCGAAATGGGACTCGGAAATTACTACTCCTTCGCCAAGAAGAATAGGATGAAGAGGGATTACTTGGAGAGGATGCAGCCCCTGGCCGAGGTGTATTTAGACGCCGACAACCAGGTGCAGATTAAGTACCCTGATCCGATCAAGAAAATGGGCGACGAGCAGTTTGAGGAGAAGGACGACGACGAAGAAGACGGCAACAAGGGATCGAGGGCGCAATAAGCGGAGAAAGCCGAACATTAGGTTTAGCGGTTGCATCAATTTCATTTCATAATTTATAACATTTAGCGAATAAAGATCCGGATTAAAAGATGCCATATGCTCTACCCGCTTTTTGTAATTTGTTTTGGGCTTTTCCCCTTTCCTGGCTTCGGTCAATCTGGATTTTCCGGCAATAACCCATCTTATGCTAGCCAATTTCCCGATCATCAACGCAACCCCTCCCCCAAGTGGAAGCAATATGGAGGCTCGGGGCATGACACATATTAACAAATTTACTTTGCTGCGCGTTTTTAATTGCTTGTTGGATTACTTTTTCTATTGAATAAGCAAGAAGAAGGGACGGAAAGGTTCACTGTTTTGCTTGTCGACGTTATTGGTGGTACACACAAAGGTGAAATCTTCACAGGCATCTTGCCAATTTGTTGTAAAAATCCTTGCATGCGAAGAAACTATCATATTTAGGACTAGTAAAAACATCGAAAGTTATTGCGTGTAGAGCTAGTATTTGGATGGCGGCGTAAATTAAGCCTTGCCCTCCGAGTCGTAAAGTTAAGCCTCTGTGCGGGAGGCGCCGGCGGAGGAGGCCATTTTGAGCAGGAATCGATTGTAGGTGCTTGTTTTATCTCTCCCGGATAAGGCGTGTGTCGAGCGAGAAAGGAGGCTACAGGGAAGATTTAGCCCGTACGGAGAGAAGTCGAGGCGGAGTTATTGAGGGCGAAGATAAACTTTCCCCTCACCTTTGCTGAAGCAATGCAGGGCATCGAAATTGAGGTTAGGGTTAGGGTTAGGGTTAGGGTTAGGGTTAGGGTTAGGGTTAGGGTTAGGGTTAGGGTTAGGGT
>BRXX01000243.1:0-50603 GCA_030267905.1 Triparma verrucosa
AGCGCGCATCGCAGGCGTGGCTAGGTCGCTAAGACGACCCCTTCGCAACCCTAACCCTAACAGCGAGTACCGACATCTCTAGCGCTCGTTAACGCTCTCTCCCGTGTGGCTGTTTCTCCGTACTCTTCTCCGTCGTCTTGTCCGGTTCAGCCATGCATAGTAAAAGGAACACCATTTGAATAACCCTAACCCTTTTGTCTCGTTAGGGTTGCCCTAACCCTTGCTATTTCGAATAACTTGGAGGTAGTGTTGGCTGACTCACAACCAGAGAGCGTCTGTGAAAAGCTTAATAACGAAATTTTCGAATTTTCATTTTTACCGATGTTACAACATTTTTACTGATAAGTTTTGGTCATATTCTTCTTTTGAAGATCCTTTAGAGGAAAGCTGTTATCTAAAAGACATTAAGAATGCTTTGAAAATGTTCCAAAAATATTGTTAATATAAGTTACAAATTGACCTATTTATGTTCTCATATGATAATTAATATGTTTTTTTTTGCAAATATACCATTGATTGTGTAATTTATATCTTCTATTAATATTTTTTATTTTGAAAATTGGCCAAGATGAACCTATTTCGAAAATGTTAATAGGGCAAAGGGACTAATAGAGACCTAAAGATGAATAATATGTTCCAAACTGACCAATTTTATTCATCTGGCGTGAGATACATTTCTCTTGAAAATGACCGTACAAGAGAAAAGTGATTTAAAAGCTTTACTTTTGTCACTGCAAACGTCCCTGGCAGCTCTCAAGCAATCTTGCCCGAAACCTGACCCTTTCTTCCAACTGCCTGATCAATTTTTATACCTTGCGGAGAACCTACCACGCCTATTTTAATCTTTGAAAGATTTGAAAGATCAAGAGCCCAATCGAATATGAACAACTCAACAAGACAAGGCGCGCTCCTAAAACTGTATCTCTTTCGTCACGGCGAAACTGAGTTGAACCGTGCTGGAATCGTGCAGGGCGCCGGTGTGGACGCCTCACTCACTCCGCTTGGTTTCCGACAGGCCATTGGAGTTGGCAAATCGTTCGTCGATCGTAACTCTGTTGTGGCAACCTTCAAGGAATGGAACATAATCTGCTCGACGATGGCTCGAACGCGAGAGACGCTGTTGGGATTTTGCCTCGGCGCGCAAGAAAATGCGAACGCAAACCCTGACGAGTCCGCACATGAGTACCTCCCTGACGATATTTCCTTGCCCTCTGAACTCTATTCCATTCCAATAATCCTCGACGCCCGCCTGAAGGAGAAGGCCCAGGGCGCCCGCGAGAACAAGCGCAACGACATAACCCAGGAGACGGCCGAGGCGATGGAGCTCGAGCTCGGCAACCCTCCGAGCGCCTTCTTCAAGGAGAGCGATGAGGAGGTGGCCGTCAGGGCATTGGGGGTTGTAGAGGATGAGATTAGGAGGGCGACACAGTCGCATACATCGTCTAGCACTCTCATGGTCACTCACGGTGGGGTAATCCGCGTACTCCTCCGTGATATTTTCAAAGTCGGCGGCGGTCCAGGGGAAGAGAGAATTCGCGTTTTCAACTCATCCATATCACAAATAAACGTCCACATAACTAAGCAACAAGAAGACACACACTCAGACAGCGCCGCAACCACCGCGAACCGTAACATGCTGATTGTGGGTGAAGAAGTTTTTGAATGGACCGCGACTTTGGTCGGGCCTATCGGAGACACAAGCTACATCCCTCCACATTTGGTTTCTGAGCGTTCTGATTGGTGAAGAAAGAACCGAACTGTACGGACCCCTAATTAATTTAAATATAATACAATACAAATGCAACAATGTAAAGCTCAAATTACAGCTCCGCCCTCTCCCATTTTTTTCTTGTAAAGTCTTCCACCCTCTTTTTAACCTCCACCCTTCTAATTAACATTTTGTTGCTGTGTGTAAGTTCCGGTTCTAGCCGCTCTTGGCCGTCCCCTTCCCCTTCCGTTCCCCCTCGGGCCTCTTCGTTTAGTAGAGGCTAGTCTTCTTCATAATTCTCAAGAATTCGTCTTCGTTGATCTCTCCGTCTCCGTCGCGGTCGGCCTCGTCGATCATCTCCTGCAGCTCCTCGTCGGTCATGTTCTCTCCTAGCTCTTTGGCGACGCGCTTGAGGTTGCGGAAGGAGATCTTGCCGGTCTCGTCGTCATCGAAGAGGCGGAAGGCTTTGAGGATTTCCTCTCGCGAGTCCTGTAATGTAGAGATGTGTTTGTAGTTAGTTTTGTGCGCGCGTGGGGAGACCACCCCATGCTTCGTTCTTCTACAACTCCTACTACCCCGCTCCTCTCCTCTCCTCGTCTCTCCACTTATTTCTCACCTTCTCACTCATCTTACTAGTCATCATCTCCAAAAACTCAGTGAAATCAATTGTCCCACTCCCATCCTTATCGATATCAGAGATCATCTTCTTAATCTCCTCCTTCTTCGGCTCAAATCCAAGCGCCCTCATGGCGACCTTAAGCTCCTTGGCATCGATGGTGCCGGATCCGTCGGTATCGAAGAGGTCGAAGGCCTCGCGGATCTCCTGCTTCTGCTCCTCGGTCAGCTCGAATTTCTTCGATTTAGAGCCGCCCTTTCCACGTGAATTTGAGTACGCCTGTGAACGAATTAGCGAGTGTTAGTAATAAAAATAGATTGAAACACTGTACGCTACAGCACTACAGCCCTTCTACTCCCTCCTCACTCTTCCCTCCCGCCTAGTCTCTCATTCACGCGTAGTGGCACCCTGTGGCAATAAATACGTCGCAATCACGAATTGTGCCACAACTGTCCTCTACCTATACCTTAAATGAACGGCTTGATAACTATAAATCAAGTCTACGCCCGTTGATTAGTCAACAAATAAGATGCTAAGCGTATGAATAACAAAAGGGGTCGATTGCCGGTCCAAAGTAGTCTCATAAAAACACCTCCTAGCGCGCATATTAACGATCGAGACGCTCAACGGTTAACTTTAGCCCTATAAGGATGACGTAGTTATGGTAGGAAATAAGAATAGTGCTTTTACTGTACCATTATTTGATTTAAACTACTTTGATGATTTGATTTCGACTTGTCTTTTTGTTTTGGCCTGCTCCAAACCTCCCCCCCTCCAAACTTCTGAGAACTTTAATCTTACAAAACCAGAGCGATTATCGACGTTCGCACGCAACAGGACGCATTGCCCCCCCGTTATCCCATTGAAAGCTCGCCCCCCCTCCCTTCCCCCTCCTAGATCCTTCCCACTCACTCCACATCACATCGTTTCTTTATCGCCACCAAATCGACTCATGAGCTCTCCCCTAACCGTCGGCTCATACGTCCAAAAGCACTTCCGCAGTTTTGGTCTCTGGAAAGGCTACATAGCCTCGATCACCGAAGGACAAAATGCGACGGTGATATAATTTTTCCCTGCTCCAGCGTTTCTTCTTTGATCTTTGCTCTTGAACTTGTTGCAGGCCGAGCTCAAGTGATTTACGTAGTAGAAATACAGTCTATGAATTTTCCATATAAATCCCTTATTTAATAAAACTCCTCCTCCCTCCCTCAATCCAACCACCCCTACGCCCCCCAAACACTAACATTCCTAAACAGTGTTAACCGCCTCGGCCTTTTTCTCAGCTCCATCCCCGTTCTCCTGCAGCTGCTTCACCTTCTTTCCAGCCCAGCTCTTAAATATATAGAACTGAACAGTACTAATGAAGAAAAGCGCGATGGCAACCCATCCCCAGGTCTTGAACAAGTTCATGGCGTTCCCGTTGGGAAGGTCGGCCACCTTGCTCGTCATCTCGAAGGTCTCGAAGCAGTTGGTGGAGAAGATCATGGTCAAATAGCAGCTGAAGATCATTTCTAATAGCGCGACCAGCAACCAGATCTTGACCCACGTGGGCAATATCGGCCAGGCGGTGACAGTGTGGTAGTCATCGGCGAAGAACTTGGCCTTCTTGTCGGCCTCCTCCACGGCTACATCTACTTCGACGGCGTCGATCTCATCCTTGTTCTCGGCGATGGTCTTCTCTAAGTAGAAGGCGGCGACGAGCATACTGCAGAGAGCGTGTGAAGATTGGTAAGGGTTAGACGGTTAGATACAGCAGCCACCTCGTCGCGTCGCTCTTCGTGTCGCTCCTCACACTCATTGTCGTACCTTCCACTCTGTGCCATGCCGGTGGCGGAAAGGCAGACGGTGCTCAAAGTCTCGGCCCAGTCCTTGGTCTGTCCCAAGTAAACAAACAAACCGCTAAGGACGGTGGGGGTGATCAAAATGAGGATGGGGAGCGTGCCGATGAGAATGGGAATCAAGTCGAGCTTCAAGATGCCGCAAAGGACACTGGTGGGCCAGTCGGGGCCTCCAATCAGGATGGAGCACTTGGCCATGCTCAGCCCGGGCTTGCTCAGGATGACCCTCATGGTCCTCATCAAGTCGGAGTTGATGCCGACCATCTGCCTGACGGCGACGCTACTTCCGAGGTTCTCTCCGATGATTTTCTGCTGGCAAGCGCAAGCGAGAAGCTGCAAAAGCGACGGGTTAGTTGGTCTAGAATTCTTCTTGCTCGTTGCATCGATTTGCTCACCTTCAAGAAGAGGCCGAGGAAGACGGCGTAGAAGGTCGCACCGACGGTTCCCCCCATGTGGGGCTCGCAGACCTCGACGAGCATCAGACCGCACATGAAGTAGATGGGCACTCCAGGAACGGGAGGGAGGAGGAAGAGCGAAAGTCCGATGATGACCATCAGAGTGGACACGAAGCCCGGCCCCCATCCCTCGTCCTCGATTTTCTGGCGAAGCATGGCGAGGAGGAGGTAGGTGATTTTGGTAACGAGGATTCCCATGACCTGCACGAAGATGCCGATGCCGATACCGTTGCTGATCACTGGGGTCCACTCCCAGTTGATGATGGTTTCCTTCTGCTTGTGGGCGACCAGGGTGAGCAAGAACTTCTCGTCTCCATCTTTGCCTCCGAGCTGCAGTGAGTGTGAAGGTTGGGTTAGATACGTAACCACCGAGGAGCACTCAGCAATGTGTCACTTGTAGCGCGTCGCACTCAGCAATAACTCGCTTCGCTCGGGAATCGCGCTCCTCTCACCTGTTTGGTCAGGGGAAGGCGGAGCTTCCTAATGGCCTGGTTGACGATGGAGATGAGCCAGTACCCGAGGACGGCGGGACCGCAAGTGAGAATGAACATTCCCTTGAAGAGCATGCTGTAGCCTCCGTACTTCTCCTTGAACTTGTTGATGAAGTCGTTCTCAACGTCCTCCTGGAAAGACTTGACGCCGTGGACTCCGCAGGCGACGAGGGCACCCATGCAGCAGGCTACGAGGATGAATGCCATGAGGGCATTGGTGATGCCGGCGTTGCTAGCGGCGAGACTGGAGGCGACCCAGAACAGGAAGCAAATACAGAGGAACATCTGCGTTCATGAGTTAGAATTCCGTAGCGATGATAATGAGATAATCGACGCATTCCAGGCTGGTCGCTTCGCTCCTCGTAGGGTCTTTGAGCGTCTCACCTTCATGAAGGCTTGAGGACTGGCGTTCTTGTGGTCGGGGTTGAGGAAGACAAAAACGAAGGAGATGAAGAAGTACACCATGCTCGCTAAGAAAGGCATGGCCCAGATCATGAACGCGTCCAAGCAGGTGTCGTAAACGTCAGCGCAGCCGGACCCGCAGTTACCTTCGTCTCCGATGGCGGTGAACTCCTTGTCGTCTCCGTCGTAACAGTTCCACGTTTTCTCTTCGGTGTTGTATTTTGCCGCGCAATCAGGATAGCCGGTATCCGCATCGAAGTTGGGTTCACATCCGACGTAGAAGGCGTACGTGTCTCTACGTCAAAGAGGGTTAGATTAAATAGCGGTCGATTACTGCCTGAGCCTGAGTCCTGGTACCCCTCTCACCTGGTCTTGTTGGACCATGAGTGGTTTTCGTCGTGGAAGCACCAAATGATCCAAGCAACGGACGCGATGATGGCGCAGAAGAAGAGGGGCCCCGGAAGCCACGAAACGTAGCTCCTAAAGTTACTAGTAAACGCGATCTATTGAGGGTACAAGGTGGAAATAAAAAAAGAGAGTTAGCCACAGATACATCCTCTCCGAAAATAATACAACTTTCTCACCTTGCGCCACGACAGCAAGTAGCCGGGCATAACGAGCATGAACACCACAAGGGGTGAGTACGGATAGTCTGCGGCACTGAAGAAGGTTCCGACCAAGAAAAGGATCGCCGAAGTTACGAGGAGGAAGGCCCTGATCGTCTTCATGCATTTGCTGTATTGCGTGTAAGAATATGCGCATCTAACATTATCATTTAAGCTCACTACGACAACTATAACCGAGCGAAGCGAGTGCCGAAGCGGAACCAAAACCTTCAGTACTCTCCTCGCTCTAAACTCCCCTAGCTCCGATACTCGCCTCGTTCGATACTCGCTTCGTTCGATACTCGCCTCGGTCGCTTCGCTCACTCGACTTATAAAAACTTACCTTTCCCAGTAGCTGAAGTCCAAGATGTACAAACCAGACATGATGCAAAAGCAGAAGAACAGGCAGTAGTAGCCGACGTTGTGGTTGTCGACGGCAAACTTCATGCAGTCCCTTCCCCAGCTGTGCATTGCATGTGTGTTGTGAGGCGCGGTGTTAGAATTTAGAAACGTCTGCGGGCCCAAGGACGACCGACAGAATTTCCAATTAAAGGGAAGTGAAGCAGTCCTCTCCTCAACCCCCCGCCCCGCCCCCTCCACTGCTCAAAATAACTTCAGGGTCGGGAGGACTTACCCCATGGCAGAGAAACCCATGATGTACGCAGCGAGCGGCAACAGAGTGATGACCATGAGCAAGCAGAACCAAGGAAACGGGATGGGGTCCAGAGGAGGGACGAAGGCGATGTCCTGGGCAACGTTGAGCACCTTCTTCTCCATGGCACTGTGGGTGTGGGGGGGGAGCGGGAGAGGGTCAGGGTTGTGTGTGGGGTTGGACGAGAAGCTAATCCGAGCGTCCGGGGCTCGGGAACACGTTAGCCCTCGCCTCGCCCCTCCGCGGGCCTTCAAATCAACAGGGAACCGGTACTCACTTAATTTTCGTGTTGACATCCTTGACCGTCTTGAGTGTGTTTCTCGCAGCAGCTTGGACGCCACTTTTCATGCCTGCGATGGGGCCGATCTTGGGAGCATCGTCCACGTTCATTCGGGAGAAGGTGGTCTTCGGATTTTTGTTGACTTTCTTAATATTGAATATCGGGAAGGACCGGGAGAAGGTCAACCAAATTTTCGGATATTTGGTTTGAAGGATTTTTGATGGATTTGGGGATTTGGGGGTAATTTTAGTTGCTCTGAAAAATAACGAAATCTTCATAATTGTTGCTTTTGGAATCATAGTAAGTTTTTAATAGCCAAATAGAAGTTTCGTCTGCTTATAATATTATAATTAGAAAGTCCGAACCAATATTACCCCAGTCCCGATCCCGATCCCGATAACCGACTCCCCCCTCCCTCATCTATAGCTTCACCACCCTGTAACTGATGGCCTCAGGCAAGAAAATGACAGGGCATTTGTCCTTTCCGTGCTTCGAGCAAGAGCTCCGCTCGTAGAGAATGCCGACGTCTCCCCCGACCTCGGTCATGGCGGAGTAGGCGGAGCTGCCCAGGTCCACGATGGTGTTTAATTCCCAGGTCTCTCCCGAGTCCACCGACTCGAAGATGGTCATGTTCTCCCTATAAATGCGGAGGGGCAGTCTCCCCTGGACCCCGCTGTACAGGAGCTTGTTCTGCTCGCTATGGAAGATCATGCTTCCCTCGCAGCCCTGGAACGTCTGCCTCAGCGTGTCAGCGATTCTGTTCTCCTTGAAAGTCTTGCCCTCATCATCAGAAATACTCAGCACGCGCTTGTCGTTCAACACCCTCGAGTTGATAATCACGCGATCATCGGGAAGCTGCGCAGCCTGGAGCTCGTTCACATAGTAGTGGTCGCCAAACTCCTCGGAGCCCAAGTACCAAGAGTCTCCATTGTCGTCGCTCATCATGGTGTGCCCCTTGGTGAAACCGGAGCCGAGGCTACTTCCGTTCCCCATACTAATGGTGTTGTGGTAGCCGGGGATGAGAATCTTGCCGCTGCGCAAGAGAAGACCCGCGGGAGGGCCAAGGCCAACCCAGATCCAGTCATCCTTGCGCATATCCGGCATTTCGAAGGCCTCCGACCAGGTCAAACCGTCGTCGGTAGACCTGGTCATCCACGTGGCGCGGTTATCAACGGTGAAGGGAGCGAAAATTGTGTCGATCTCGGGAACCGAGACCGGAGCGATGTTGCCGCTGGTGTTGTTCCCGTGGCTTTGAAAGATGGTGAGTTCGGACCAAGTCTCTCCCTCATCAGTGCTGCGGCGCATGACAAGGTCCGTGGGGGCCACATCGGCACAAGAGCCAACGCGGGCCTCGCTGCGGGAATAGTTTCGGATGTGTGAGATATTCAATCGCGGCGTCAAACAGGGCACTAGTAGATTCGTCTTACCCCCAAGCTAGCAGATCACCCCCAGGGGTCCTAAGTATGGTCGGAATTTTTGTGCAGAAGTAGGTCTTCTCCTCACTTGTCCTACAGAGGGTTCGAAAATTGGATGAGGGGGAGTGGGGGGTGAGTAATCAAAGGGCAGCAGCATGACCTTCTGCGCCTTGGCCCTTGGCATGGCAGGCCATGTAACCTTACCCAGGGTATACGACGTCTCCGGCTTTGAACACGTCCACATTCGTAGAGGGACCGGCAGCGAATGCGCCCGCGAGAAAAGCCGTGACGAGGATGAACGAGTGCATAGCCATATTGTTCCAGGACAGTGCACAAATTGGGTGTCGGGGTGAGATGTTGAGAGAAGAAGAAACGCCTCACGCACTTGCTCCAGCCCACATACATTATACAGTATGCCGAGACCCACCTTCGGAGGCTCGAAGCTCAAAAGCACGGGCATATCGGTATCTGACGCTGCCGCGAACGTGAACAGTAACAATAATGAGTCAACTAATACTTCCTCAACTGCCAACTCCGGCTTGGACAACAACTTGTTGGCTGCAGCAAAGGCTGTCGACTCGAAGATGAAGGCGCCGGTCCTTGACACGACTGAAGAAATGGACAGGTCTGTCGACGTGCTTTTGAAGAAGCCTAGTACCCCGTCTTTGGCTTCTCCCAATGCCAAAACCATAACCTTCGCCGAGGAAGGAGAAACTCCCAAGGAAGGAAAAGGGGGGAGTAGCCTGAAGAAGAAGAAGAAGAAGAATTCCCCTGAGACTCCCTTGGCGAGTGTATCGAATCCAACGAGGCCGTCAAGGCCGAAGGCGGCGACTCCTCTTGAGAAGACCGTAGTAAAGACGCCAGAGAGAAGGTGAGCGATGCGAGTGACCCGCTCGGTGGGCCTTTACGCAATTCTAACTCGTGAACGCAGACCGGCTCCTCCCGAAGAAGAAGAGGAGCTTGAATCACCCCCTGCGAAGGAGACGAAGGAAATAAATAAGCTCCGCAAAAAGAAGCACAACCTCGAGAACAAGAATGCGGGCAGCCTGGAGGAGGCGAAATCAAAGCAGCGTCGCTCCGTGAAGGAGAGGGAGTCCATGCTCGTTGACCTCAAGATGCCGGACAAGTACGCGTCGCCTCTCTTGAGCGCCGCCGCTCGGGGCGACATTGCCGCGCTCGAGAGCGCCGCCAACGCATACTCTAGGGGTGGCGGAGGGGACTACGACACACTGTCCGAATCTGCTCCGTCCTCGACGGCCGGGGTTGCCGCCCTGAGGGCAGATGGCAATGGCGTGACGGCTTTGCACTACGCCGCATACTTCCACAAGAGGGCCGCGGTCAAGAAACTGCTCGAGCTGAGTATTGCTAGCATCAAAGCCGGTTCCGTGCTGGAGCTTCAAACACTGATAAGCAAGCGGCAGAGGTTTTTGGAGGAGGCGAGGTACGCCCATCGCCAGGCCATCTCCAACAGGGATGACAACAGGGCAAAGGCGCACGCCGACGCGCAGCTAGTGAAGGACGACTGTATCGCGTACGTCTCATGGTGCAACAACGAGATCTGCAGGGTTTTGAGGGCGAGGGAGATGCGCTGCGAGGAGAGGTGGAAGCTCTGCTTGACGACAACTGACAGGCTCGGGCGGACGCCGCTGATGTACGCCGCTTCGACCATGGGTGGCGACGATGTCATCAAACAGGTGCTGACCACCGGGAGGGCCGCGCTGAGTGCGAACGCACCGGAGGACTTGGACATTGATAATTTCCTGGACGGAGGCACGGGCCACGATGTCCACGAGCAGGCGAAGAAGAGCAAGAAGAAGGAGAAGTTCGCCAGCAGCTTGAGGTGAGACGCGAGGAGGGATGGCGGTGTGTTTGTTACTCTATTCTAACTCGTGAACACCAATAATCTGTGAAGATTCGTCCCGCCACCCTGTAACACGAGCAAGTTCGACAAAATGACTGTCCTGACGGCCAGCTTGGAGAAGTCCTCTGACATCTCCGCGGCGCCCCTCTTCCCTCGCGACGAAATGTTTCACATGAAGACTGGGCAAGTGAAGATTAGGAAGAGCTCTTCCAAGGGCAAGGGCAAGACGAGGGAGCTGGGTGGAGAGCGACCTGGAGACTCAAAGTACGGGAGGAATGCGAATG
Organism: Triparma verrucosa; assembly: GCA_030267905.1. Lineage (NCBI taxonomy): Eukaryota > Bolidophyceae > Parmales > Triparmaceae > Triparma > Triparma verrucosa. Next base: position 10,608 of record BRXX01000243.1, read on the forward strand.
CGAGGGGCGACTTCACCGGTGGAGACCCCGTCGCGTGGCTTTGCGGCAGGTTGATGAACCTCGCCACGCGCACCAAGTCGAACGCAGATCCGGCCAGAATCCTCCACAGGATCTTCAAGGAGCAGGACAAGCTCGGATATGGCAGCTTGGAGGTGGAGGACTTCCAGAGCCTGCTCAAGGTCAACGACATCATCGCCGACGACGAGGTGGTTCTAGCTGTGGTCGAAAAGTTCAGGGATGTGAGGAACAAGGTGTTGACGGCCAAGTACAACGAGCTCATCGACTGGACTGTCAAGAACTGCGAGCCCATCAAGAAGTGGGGGGGGGGGGGAGAGGAGGAGAAAGAGGAGGAGAAAAGTGGTAATGGCGATGATTCGGAAGAGGAGAAGGTGAGAACGGCGCAGCATTGCTGATGCCAACTACTTCGACGTTTCTAATCTAACATCGCATCACACAGGACGGCGAGGAAGAGAAGGAGGACGGCGAGGGTGACGTTGGAGAGGAAAAGAAGGAGGAGGCGGACGACTTTGTAGAAACGGAGGAAGGTGGGGGAGCTCTTGAGGAAGGTTTCACAACCATTGCCGACCTTCGGGAGGCCAGGTGCAACGACATCATCGACGTGACGGACAGCTCCGGCCGCACGGCCCTCCATTTTGCATCTGCCATCGGCGACGCGATATCGGTGAAAATGCTGGTGAGGTACGGAGCGAGTTGCGAGAAGAGGGCGAATGATAACGAGTCCGCCTTGAGCTACGCCGGATCGAGGATAGTCAGATCGACCCTCCTCAACAGCCTCTTGAGCGAGTTGGAAGACGCCAAGTTCTCCGCGAGCAACTCCCAGCGAAAGAAGCTGCAGGACTGGATCGTCATGCTCGGAGAGGGTGGGCTGAACGTCAACGACCCCCTCGGCGGACTGGACCTGCACACTCCCCTCCACATCGCAGCCATCGCAGGACTGAAGGATTGCGTCGACATGCTCCTCGAGAAGAGAAGTAATGTCAACGCCAGCGACGAAAACGGCTGGGCACCTATCCACCATTGCGCCGTCAGGGGCGGTTCAGGGAGGAGAGCCGTCGCGGAGAAGCTGCTATCCGACGGCGGGTGCAAGGTCGACGCCCGGACGAGCTACATGAGGACCGCCCTCCACTTAGCGTGCATCGGCGCAGGAGCTTGCGCCGACCTGGAGGTGACGGAGGAAGAAGAAAGTGAAGACATAAAAATGATCGAGCTGTTGCTTTCGTGGGGCGCCGACATCGAAGCACAGGACGCCGAAGGCTGCACGCCTTTGCACCGCGCCGCCGAAACCGGCCGCGTGAACTGCCTCTGGAAGATAATCACCTCCGGCGCTAACCTGTACGCCACCACCCCCAAAGTCTGGAACTGCCTCCACTACGCCTCCTTCAACGGTAAGGTTTCAGCCTGTTCTTTGTTAGTCCAGCGCGACGCCGAGCTTGGAATTTTAAAGCGCCAGCGAGACTCCATGCGCTGCACCCCCTCTGAAGTCTCCAAAGACACTAAGACCCGGCAGTCCCTTCGGAACATCTGGGAGTCAGCCAAAGACGCCAACATCGATAGGTAAGTGAGATTGTGCGAGGAAGAAGCCAAACCGAACCCTAACCCTTCTCTCGTTCTTAGCCTCGTAAAGTGCATAATATCCGCCCAGAGCACCGCGGGCCGCCGCAAGCCTTGGCAACCCGCAGGCCTCGAGGACCAGACCCACGGCGCCGGCCTCAAACCTCTTCACTCCGCGATTTTGGGTCACGGTATGAGGCTGAAGAAGAAGTCACAAGGCGTTCGGACCGCAAAAATTTCAGCCGACATGACCGTCCAGACCGTATGCCTTTTGTTGGACAAGCACTGCTACGTCGGCGGTTTGGACTCGACGTGTCGAACTCCTTTGCACTTCGCTTGCGTTTATGGTCTGGTGTCTTTGGTGGACGTTTTGGTTAAGAGAGGGGCGGACGTTAACGCGGAGGACGTTATGGGGAGCACGCCGATGCATTACGCTTACGCGTTTGGGAGGTTGGAGGCGGTGGAGGCGCTGGTTAAGTATGAGGCCGACGAAGGGATTAGGAACGGGATTATTATCAAGAGGTATGAGAGCGATAGTGATAGCGATAGCGACGAGAGTGGGAGTGAAGATGATTATAGCAGTGATGAGGATGCTGGGGGTAGGGGGAGGAAGGGGAAGAAGGGGAAAAAGAAGAAGAGGAAGAAGAAGAAGGGGAGGTTGCCAAGAGAGTGTGCCGGAATGGGAAAGAAGATTTTCCCTAGCAATCGTTGAATAAATTTCGTCATAAAATCACATTTTATTCCCAATTTATAACCAAACATCAACCGTCCTTCGCGTCCAAAAACTCCCCAAACCTCCCCCCCACATCCTCCACCCTCCCCCCCTTCTCTCTAAAAATCCTCAAGAAGCTCCTCCTCTCCTCCTCCTCCCCCCTTCCCCTCTCCTCTACGATTCTCCTAGTAATAACGTCGACTTCATGCAACGCCGTTTCAGATAACTGGACGTTTTGTCTCGTAGCCATATTCCCTAAAAGTTTTGAACTAACCAACACCGAATGGAGGACGTTCGTTAGATGGATTAATTTGGTTGAGGACGGCGGGAGGGGAGGGAGGGACGACTCGTGTTTTCGACGCGAGTTTAGGAGGGACATGTGGAGGGCGGATTGGGAGGTTGGGGGGGGAGGGGGAGGAGGAGGGGAGGAGGAGACGTAGTGTTGGGGGAAGGAGGTGGGGGATAGGGTTAGGGATTTTAAGGAGGAGGAGGAGCCGAAGGGGGGCATTGTGTGCGTTTGTGCGGAAGGTTGATCTTTCTTCTTCTTCTTCTTCTTGACCTTTTTCTTGAAGCCACCCTGGTTGATCGGTTGACTGTCGGCTGTCGCGGTTGGAGTTGACACTGGCACCGCAGCAGTTTTCAGTTCAGGGTTGACCAAATCATTCTTCCCCTCCTGATCGAACGCGCTGACCTCCGTGCCTTCTTGGGCGTCGCGCGTGTGAAGCTTGTACAAAGGTCTGTCCCATCTATCCCTGAACGGATTAGGGATCTCAAAGGAGTACCTTATCTGTTAGGGGGAGGGGAGGGGTTAGTACGTAAATCGGTAGAAAAGTGGTCTTCGAGTGTTTCTAGCGTAATGCTTGATCGTTCCGTGGTCCTAAAAAAACGCGTTCCCTCTCACCTCCTCGACCTTATCCTTAAATTCCTCTTCCCAAGTGTTGTCGAAGGTACCGAGCTGTCCCCTCCCCCCTTCTCCCCCCTCCTTCTCCCCCGTCCAAACCACCCCGAATTTACATTCAGCCTGCCTGACTAAACAGTGAACTTCATACCTCCACCCTTTTACTGGAGCGCCGTAATCCACGAGGAGGAGGGTGGAGGAGGAGAGGGCGCTCGCTATCGAGGACTTTAAATGGGAGGAGGAAGGGTAGTGGGAGGAGAGGGAGGGACCGTTTGGGTTGGAGGAATGCTCGGAGAGGGTATGGAGGGTTAGGGGAGGAGGCCAGTTGAGGGAGGAGATGTGGCTCCTAAGGGAATTCAATTCGGAATTTAATTCGGTTGAATTTAATGAGGGGGAGATGGTGGAGTTTTGTAGGGGTAAGTTGTAGATTAAGGAGTAGATGTAGGCGAGGTTGTTGCAGGTTTCTGTTTTAGAGGAGGAGGGAGGACCACAGACTAGGATGAAGGCCATTGGGGTGGCTAACGATGGCCTTGAAATTAAGTGAAAAAGGATAAGGATAAGTCGACAAGAGCGCTCTGCAACTCTAGCTGAACAGTTGCTGCCGAACAGTGGCCGTTGATCAGTGGCCTTACGCTAGGAGGGCGACAGCAGCGGTGCAATGGAGGCCCGGTGGCGGTGAAGTTGCTTGCGGAGAAACTGGTCCTAATTCTTTCTATACGTAAAAGTGCTTATTTTAAAGTAAAGGTCTATTGGTTAAGATGACTGTCACACACCACACGCTAGAAGAGAAGCCGTGGAATTGTGACGAATTATCGATTGATGGCTTGATTTTGGTTATTTGGCTGCGAAAACATTGATCGATACTGTGATTCCCCACGTGTCTTCTCATGCCCAAACCTCAGATATCGACGACGTCAATAGAAAGAAAACAAGAAAATTTATTTTTATTATATATAACAGATTTCCTTTCATCCCTGCCCCATCTCTCTTACTAAAGCCCTAAAAGCACACGTTCGCCTCCTCTCCGACAAGGCCCCCCCCCGCTCGTCTCAGCCTCCCCCCTCCTCCTCCTTGACTACGTGCTCGAACTTCCTCTTCCTCTCCGGCATGATTTCAGCCGCCTCGGTGAGGATCCCTATGCACAGATGAGGGTAGTTACCTATTTCCTCCTCGAAGGACTTGCTCCCCGTGACCTCCTTGATGTTCTGGAGGCAGTACTGCACGGCCGACTTTTGGAGGCGGCGGGCGTCGTAGGTTTCGGAGGCGGAGAGGAGCTTGCTGACGTTGCTCGTGTCGATGAGGGACATGAGGCGGTACTCGCAGAGGCGCTTGAGGTCCTTGAGGATCCATTTGTCGGCGAGGCGGAGGAGATCGAGTGCCTCTTGAGCGGTGGAGTTCTCGGTGAAGGCATATATGCGGTTGGTGTAGACCCACTCGAGCATGCGTTTTATTGTGCCTTTGTTGAAGTCAGAACCGACATTTATGTAGCTGCGATATGATGAGTAGAGTGTGAGAGCTGGACGAGGAGGCGGAGAACATATTATTGTTACGAGGCCAGTACTTTCGCTCCTCTCACCTCACGTTCCCCTCGCTCTCCTTCCACAAACCCTTCTTGAAACAACCCTTAAAATACTCTCCCCTAGCAGTCAAAATAGCTTTGTGAGCCCACACTTCTTCCGGTTCCTGTTTCGGGTTGTGTTAAAAGAAAGCTTTTCCGTCACAAGAAGACTCCCAAATGGAACATAAAAGTCTCACCTCTCTCTTCTTCAAACTACTAGGGCTCATAATACTCTCCTTCAATTCTCCTAGATCCTCCTTCTCCTTATCGACCAGGAAGACGCAGTCGTGGAGGCCGCTTCGGGAGTCGGTGTCGGCGAGGAGGCCGAGGAGGTCGAGGCGGTACGACTCGTCGTTGGAGCGGATTGGGGAGGGGGGGGACTTCTGCGACGAGCGAGTCGAGGAGCGAAGCGACGAGTTAGAATAATGTAGCAGTGTGAACGTCCCGGCCATGTACGTCGTTGTCCACTACACCACACGCCGACGATTACTCTCACCTTCTTCTCGGAGACTTCTATTACGTCACCTCTGCGGAATTGGCGGGGGGGGGGGGGGGGGGGGGGCGTGAGAATAAAGAAGGAAAAAAAGGAGAAGCAATGTCGTGCGATAGTGGGTCCTCCCTCCTCACACGCTCTCCTCATCTTCTTCACCCCCCTTACCTCTGCAATTGAACCCCTTCAGGCGTATCATCCAGCTCCAACCTCTCCACGAAAGTGTACTCCAAATCGTCCTTCCTCAGCCCGTGGTACTTCGCGTAATGCCGGAAGAGGCTGCTGAACTTCTGAGTTTTTAGCATAAGGCATGAGTAGTTGTTTTGGGACTGGACGCGGAGCTCTGTGCGCTGCGTGCCGACGAGGAAGAGGTCTTCTTTTGCTGCGTGCGCGTGGAGGAGAGAGGGTTAGAGGGAAACAACTATTTCAACGTTCGAGACGGCGAGGGAGGAGAGGGAGGGCTTATATTATTCATAATTTTGAGGAGTCGCGGGATGGAAAACAGGAATGTTGTTGTTGTGTTATCCACGCGCACAGTAGGTCGAATATTTTTTATTATTACCTCTGACCGTGAACTCAATGTGCTCGTTTGATCTCGGTGCCACTTGCGCGGGGTCGCCTTGTTCTGCCATGATGATCTGATTTTGCAAAAACACAAACGATTTCCTGAAAAAGTTTAGAGATTGTTTATTTTTAAGCTACAATCATGTCCGAGAACTCTACTGCCGTATTTGAAAATCATAGTGACACTCTCACAAGAGATATCGAGAATGGATCTGGTCCGCCTGTGCCATCAATTTCGCTCTCTCCCTCCGACGGACCAGCGGCTGCTTTCCTTTCGTCCATGACTGTGGCTGCTCTGAAGGCCGAGCTAGACGTCAGATCCATCGAGTACAAGAGCAACGCGAACTAGTCCGCCCTAGCAGCCCTCCTCGTCAAGACGATCGATGCAAAGTCTCGAATTCCTCGACTCAACGAGGACGTTCAGGGGTACATCGTTTCGTTCCTTTCCGGTTTCGATGAGCTTCACGCAGCTTCGCAGTTAGCGAGGGGCTTCCGTTTGAGAGCTATACCGAGATTGGACGCGATGATGAAGAGGAGCGATGATGATATTCACGATGCTGCGAGGGCGTGGTGTGAGGATGCTGAGGCGGCGAGGGAGATTTACAGTCCTATTAGTATTTGGAATACGGCGGAGGTGACGGACATGACGGCTTTGTTTAGTGCTGATGATGGGGATGTTGGCGAAGCGGCCGAACAGTTTAACGAGGACATTTCAAGATGGGACGTTTCGAATGTTACAACCATGGAGGGGATGTTCGAACTAGCTTATGCGTTCAACGGCGACCTGTCTTCGTGGGACGTATCCAACGTTACAACCATGGCGGATATGTTCTATGAAGCGACGGCGTTCAACAGCGACCTGTCCTCATGGGACATATCCAACGTTACAGCCATGAGGGCGATGTTCTCCGGAGCCTCGTCGTTCAACGGTGATCTGTCTTCGTGGGACGTATCCAACGTTACAACCATGTCGGGGATGTTCTATGGAGCGAAGGTGCTCAACAGCGATCTGTCTTCATGGAACGTTCCAACGTTACAACCATGGAGTCGATGTTCCGTGAAGCGACGGCGTTCAACTGCAATCTGTCTTCGTGGGACGTATCCAACGTCACATACATGGCGGAGATGTTCGCTCTCGCCTCAGCGTTCAACAGCGATCTATCTTCATGGGACGTATCCAATGTTACAAATATGGATTTGATGTTCGATGGAGCCGAGGCGTTCGACAAAAGCACTATCAAAGGGTGGGAAGCTGGAGGGTAAGAACACAAATGGCATGTTTGGAAAGGAGGACGAGGAGGACTATTAACTCAAAATAAATTGGTTCGTTTCATTATTTAACTTTTATGCATAAAAGATTTCATTTCTTCAACCCCGACGCCCATTTCCCCCCCACACCTCTCCCCTTCAATACAACCCCAACCTCCTCCCCCAAAACTCCCTCCCCCCTCCCAACCAAATCGTCAGGACTCCTCGTCGACGCCACTCCGTCAACGTCATACCTCGCGCTTACAGTAACTCTCATACCGTCGCTGAGTGGAATTAATTTCCCTTCAGGCGTCAAACATTCTTCTCCCAGGTTGAAACTGTAAGGGAAGGTCGGGGTAGGCACCGAGAAGGTTACGAAAGGAGGCGGTTTACCATAAGAACCTTCTAGGACGGCTTTGGGGATGTCGGACGATTGAGAGGGACGGGCGGTTATGTAGCTAAGTGGAGGGTTAGAAAAACGAAAAAACGCAACCCGAGCGAAACGCGACTTAGAAACCCCACGTGAATTATTAGAGTTGCTTTGCTCTTGTGCAGATGAACAAGCATGACACCCGCACATCGTCAACTTTCGAAGGGGAATACAAACAACTACACGAGAGAAGGATAAACTTACAGCTTTGAAGTTGATAGAGGTTCGATGTTCGGAGACGTTATCGTGCCGGTCAAGGGAGGGAAGAGGAGAGGGATCAGAGGGAGGAGAGGGACAGGGAAAAGCATCGAGCCAAGGTGGGGTGAAAAGATGTGTTTGAGGAGATCGATGATTAGATGGATATTTAATGAGAATGTAGTTAAATATGGTAGAATGAGGCCGGGCGATTTGTAGCGTTGACGCAACACGATATAGAATCAAATTCTTGGTTTTTCTTTTTGGTTTTTGTGTGATTGTTCTGCAAAAGGAAATAGCCGATTTTTATCAATCATTATAACGCAATATGTCAAAAAGGACGCCTGAAGACCTCTCGACTGCCATTGAAGTACCAGATCCGAACAATTTAGAGGGCGGTGATGACCAGGAGGAAGTATTAGAAGCCTCAGAGTTGGATTCTGCTGCCGACGAAACCCCAGCCACAGGAGGCGATGATTTCATGCATACAGACGACTTCAGGCGACTATTTGTTGGGTTCGTGATGGTTGACACTTTAGTGGCGATGCGTTGGCTTGACAGAAAGTGGCATAAGGTCGTTGAGAAGATGCTGATTGAGTTTGAAGATGAGCCTTTCGGCAAGATTATTATTCATGGAGGGAATGATACAAGTTATGAGGAAGCTAATTCTGATGCGAGGTTGGAAAGGATGAAGCAAGTGACGAAGGTTGTCTTCCTTCTGAATATTACGAAGGTCGGAAATTTTGCCTGCAAGTACGCCTCCATTCTCATCGTTGTAGAGATCCCCGAAGGCATTACAAGTATCGGTGATAGTTCCTTCAAAAGGTGCAGTAGTTTGAAAGACATAACATTCCCAAAGTCATTAAGATCTATTGGTGAATACTCCTTCGATAGTTGCTCCAATCTAGAACAGGTTGATCTCCTTCACACGAACCTTCTAAAATTAGGTGACTGTGCCTTCTATAATTGCACAAGTTTAAGAGAGATAAATCCCGGACTCGCTTCAAAGTTTTGGTTACGGTGCCTTCTTACATTGCTCCAAGCTAGTCCCCTCCGACATTGACGTTAGCGACTCCAATGCGGTAGTCACCTACCTCCGCTCTATACAATAATTCCCCATAATCCCTCAGCACAATTCATAAAAAAAAACACACACACACTTCTCTCATTATTTTCCTCATAAAAAAACCCCGTTCTACTCCTTAAAATCCCTAACACTAACCCCCATACTCCTCGCAGTCCCCACAACCGTCTTACACATCCCCTCTAAATCCTGTCCTCTATTAGCCTCATCTTTAACCTTAACCTTCGCAATTTCATACACAGCCTCCATACTCAATTCCCCCACTTCTTTCGTTCCAGGACTTTCACTCCCCGACGTTAAACCGAGTGATTGTAAGATTAAATGGGAAGTTGAAGGGGTTCGGATTGTGAAGGTGAAGGTACGGTCGGATAAGGCGGTTAGTTTTACAGGGAGAGGAATTCCGGGTGTGTAGGCGGATGTGCGGTCGTTGAATTCTTGGGAGGGGGGTTAGTGGAAGGGAAATGGATAATCTCGTTAGACGCTTTTTTTTTACCTTTGACGAATTGAGCCATGTTGACGCCTAAAGGGCCGAGAGCTTGACCGATTGATGGGCCGGGCTTCGCGGTTGCTGAGGGGACCTTTAACATTACGGAGCGGACTACTGACATGGTGGACGTTTTTACTAAATAAGTTTGAGAGCTAAAGATAGGAGGATGAGTTAGTTTAAATGTTTTTTTCTTTCTTTCTGGGGCAGAAAAATATTATTAGCGCTGATCAGGACCTTCAGCCAGCTCGAGCCACTTGAAGAAGATGACCTGACTGCATGCTTCAGTTTCGCAGTCGCACTTTCGCTTCGGCGGATACCGAAACGTCGCGAGACAGGCTTGCGGTGAGAACGCGAGACGATAGCGAGAACACCGGGGGTTCTAAATCGTTGACAATTTGTTTTTAAGCGCTGAAGGTTCAACTACTGCACAAGAAATGTCTCGTTCGCTGCTTCTCAAGTCTCAGCGTTGGCCTCTTTTGCAGCCTCTTTTGCAGATACGAGGAGAGGCGCAGTTGTGATGGAGTCGCATTATCTGAAGAACACCGACCGATAGTGAATACAGTTACAGTAATCCTTATATATGTTATATTTGTACGAGACTTTGGACGGTCTGCGGGTTGCTAGCCCACGATAGAGGGCAGGTTTCATAATTGGTCACAATTCGATTATTTTAATAGATAACATACTTACCGTTTCAGTTTTGGGCTATTGCAACTGATAATTTCGTGTGAAGTTTATTTAATAACGTTGATATAAGACGTGTGTTTCAATATATGATAGAAATGTAAAAATGACTCTCACAAATGACTGGATTTTACTTTCATCCAAATACTGCCGCAACGCTTCGTTTCAGCTACTTTAAATTGTCCATCCTGCCCTGTACAGCCCTTCAATCTTCATTTTTGCAACGTATTTTAGTAAAAGTCGTTCATAATTGCTCAATAATGTCCTCCCCCCAAAAAACATCTGAGTCGAACGTTGACCATCGCAGTTCACCAGTCTCCAACGGCAATAGCTCCAACGTCCAAAATATCCCACCTACCTCAGCGTCAACGAATCCCCTAGCATCCTTTGCGTTAAAAGGTTCTAAACTAAGTAAACAGGCGCCTTCAAATCCTTCTTCAAACCCTTGGATGTCCACCAAAAAGAGTACAAAAGAAGTTTTAAAGAGTAAGAAAATCGCCGAGGACACGATAAGAGAAAGGAAAGGCCTCGCTCCTAAGTCCAACAACCCGAAGAAGAGTCGCAGAAAAGATGAAATGTCGGACGACTCTGACGAGGGGGATGACCTTGACGGCTTTATCGTCCACAGCGACGAGGAGGATGTGAGTATTGTTGGAGGAGTGGAGTAAAGCGACGAGCGTTACGAATGTGAGGAGCCGGCAAGTGTGTATTGGAACAATGTTCCGTAACGTTTCCGATACTATTCTGTTGCATTGACTGATGCAAACGTGTTATGAGACCCCGTTTCTAACATCACAACAACAAACACCCTTACATTGCGACATTCAGTCGTCGCAGGAGGTGGTAAATTCCTCCGACTCCGACTCTGAAATAGAAGTAATCGAAGTCTCACGTAAATCCTTAGCAGAATCTGAAGACGAAGAATCATTGAAACTCCACTCCGACTCCTCAGCTACACCTTCCCCTACAAAAAAGAAGCGCCCATCACCCCCCTCATCCTCTCCTTACATAAACAAGAAACGTTCAAAGTTCTTCACAAAAACATCTCCCGTAATCGATCTGAGTCAGGAAGAAGGGTTGATCGACTTAACGTCTGAAACTTTTAAGAAAACCAAGGGAATGGCGTACGTTAAAAAATCAAAGAAGAAGAAAGAAAATAGGTGAGCCTTACCAAAAAAAAACAAACAGAATGTTTGTAAAACGAGAGTAAATTTTCTAACAGCCCGTCTGCTAGCTCTGAGTTTTTGAAGAGCAAGAAGGAAGGGGAGGAATACGATAGCGATGGGTTCTTAATTGAAGACAATTCTGAAGATGAGGAAGGTGAGAGTGTGTCTCGTCTTAAAGTCTGCTCCGCGTTCGTCAATGTGTGTATTGGCCATAAGACGTACAATTGTCCGAATACGTTCTGTACGTTGCATCAGCTGGGCTGCAAACGTTCTTCGTTCTTTTTTTTCTAACGTCACGAAATGATCCCCTTCCTCTGCGACACTCGCTTCCGCCGTTATCGCAGACGACGACGAAGGTTCAATCTCCGAATCCTCAGTCGAAGACTCCAACCTCCTCGAAGCCTCCGCCGTCCTAAAAAAAGTAAAAGAACTAAGCGAAATAATAATCGCCAAATGCTCACAATGGAAAAAATCATCAGAACCCACCCTCTCCAACGGCGCCCTCTCCTTAACCTCAGGCTGCGGAACATCCTGGATAACGAAAGAAACTTTAGAATCCCACTCCTCTAACCTAACTCTATCAGATTATCAAGTCGTAGGCGTGAATTGGTTGATAATGCTCTCCCGTTTAAAGTACGACGGTTTAGGCGTGAATGGTATTTTAGGTGATGAAATGGGTTTAGGTAAAACAGTTCAGACAGTCGCGTTTCTTAATTGGTTTAGAGAGAATGGAGGGAGAGATGATGGGAAGGAGAGGAAATCGAAAATTTTAGAAGACTCGGAGGACGAGGAGACAAAGGAACAGGTTGAGAAGAGGAGGAGTTTGAAACCTCATATTGTTGTTGTGCCTGCTAGTGTTTTGGATAATTGGGAGAGGGAGTTCGAACGTTTTTCAAATGACTTTGTCGTGGTGAAGTATCACGGGAGTTTGAAGGAGAGGGAGGAATTGAGGTGGAGGCTTAAGAAGAGTATGGGGGAAGGTGGGGAGAGGTTGGATGTTGTTTTGACGAGTTTTAGCTATTTTAGTAGTGAGAAGAGGTGAGAGAATCTTAAGATCACCACACACGGCGCCGAGCGTTGTTCTAACATCATCATCATAATTATTACATTTCTCTTCCAGTGATGATAGGAACTTCCTTCAGAAGCTGAAGTTCACTTACATGGTCATCGACGAGGCTCACTGCCTTAAGGATCCCACCGGGAAGAGGTACAAGAACTTAGACAAGTTCAAGACGGAGAAGGTGAGACCCATTTACGTCATTTCTACATACGCACATGTTGTGATTCTAAACGTTCGTTTCTTTTAACAGAGGATCCTGCTGACGGGTACGCCCGTCCAGAATAACCCGAAGGAGCTGATGAGTTTGTTGTGTTTCCTGATGCCTTTCTTCAAGAAGCCCAAAGGAGGAGGTTGGGACGACGAGAAGGAGGTCAGCAACGATGGGGGGGCGAGGATGCTCAGCTACTTCGTGGAGCTGAGTAAGGGGGGGGGGGACGCTAAGAAGGACGCTTACGAGAAGCTGAAGAATCTTATGGCGCCGTTCGTGCTTAGGAGGAAGAAGGTGAGAAACCGACGTTCACCGTAACGATCGACCCACGATGTCATATTCTACTACAACACAACAATTCTAACAATTAATTCATCGGTCTCTAGGAGGTCGCTCTCAAGCAAATGCTGCCCAGCAAGACGTCCAAGCTCGAGCTCGTGCCGTTCTGCCCCCTCTCGCAGGGCCTATACAACAACATCCTGACCGAGCACGCGTCGCGATTGAACGGCGAGGGGAAGGTCAAAGAGGGAGAGGCGAAGAACGTTTTCGTCGAACTACGCAAGGCAGCCAACAGGTGAGAAGGATCAGAGGAGGCCGGCATGCGCAAACTTGTACTTGTACTCCCCCTGACGGTACTCAATTACTTTTGTTTTTCCAATTCTTTTTAACTCGATACCCTCACACTCCCACCCTCGACTCTTTGCAGCCCCCTCCTTCTCCGAACCCGCTGGAAGTCCGAGGCAGACATCCAGGAATTGATAAAATGGACCATGGCCAACCACTACTTCGGGACCGACCACACCCTCACTTCCGACCTCGTCCGCACCCAACTCTCCTCCATGTCTGACTTCGCCATCCACTCGATGTGCCTCGAAATTATCCACGATAACGCCTCGATGTCTCGCCCTCTCGGTAGATTCACTCTCATGGAAGACGACATGTTCGTCTCGCCCAAACTGACGAAGCTGAAGACGATGCTCCCCGAATTGATCTCCGACGGTCACCGCATCCTGCTCTTCAGCCAGTGGACGACGTGCCTCGACATCCTCGAGTGCCTCCTGAACTCCCTCGACCTGAAGTTCTTCCGCCTTGACGGCCAGACCGACATATCCACACGCCAGGACATGATAGACGATTTCACAGCCGACGATTCCGTCAAGGTCTTCCTCCTGAGCACTCGGGCGGGAGGGATGGGGATCAACCTCACCGCGGCCGACACCGTCATCATCCACGATTTGGATTTTAACCCTACGTCAGACCTGCAGGCGGAGGACAGGTGTCACAGAATAGGGCAGAAGAAACCCGTGACGGTCTACAAGCTCGTTACGGAGGGGAGCGTCGACGAGAGTATCTACCAGATGCAGGAGGAGAAGAAGAGGATGATCGGAGCGGTTCTCAACGAGGATGACGGGAAGGACGGGAAGGCTAAGAAGAAGGAGGAGATCAAAGATATAAGCATGCTCGTGAGGATGGCGCTCGACGAGTTCATTCAGAGGGGGGAGGGCACGCCGAACAAGAAGATCGAGAAGGGGGAAGAGGAGGAGGAGGAGGAGAAAGAGAAGAACATCCTCGATGTGTTGGCTAGTCCAGAACTCTGAACTCGAAGCTCTCGACAGAAAAAAAAGAAATAGTTTTAAGTAGCAGAAAACAATTCTAAAAGTTCTCATTGACTATCCTCGCCATTGTGTCGTGCCAGAACTCGCACTCGCTATCCTTCCAACCCTGGGCAGCCGTCGACATGTTGTCCGCGCCTTCAATTAGCAGAACGTTCTCCGCACCTGGGCTCCACACTTCACCCTCCCCTCCTCCGTTTGGATTCCCAACGACGAAAAAATCTAACCACATGCTAGCCACCACGTCGCAAGTGGTCTTGTCCTCTTTGTCGGCGCCCAAGATCCTGTCGTAGTCGTGAAAGACGTAGGGGACTTCGTCGCCGTGGCTGACGGCAACGTTGGCGCTGTTGACGTGCTCGAAGTGGTAGACAAAAGTGCCAGAGTCAGCCGCCGTGACGTAAGGAGCGGCGTGCTGGGTTGGGCACGTGAAAGAAAGATCGCCGAGCGATCGGACGGAAGCCCACCAAGCAGTCGAGTAGGCCTCGACGGAGGGGTAGGTTCCCTCGTTCTCGACCAAGTAGATTTCGGTCATCTTCGCAACTTCTTCGTCAGTCCAGGGGCCAGTTGTCCAGTACTCAATCAACTCCTCGTTGGTTCCATTGGTTGTCACTGATGTGAACATTGCACCCTCGTCGCGGTTTGTCCCGATGATCACATCGACGTCATTGAAATTTACCTCTCCCTTCTCGAGTAGATTCCACGGGTGATCCGTCAATTCAACTCCGTCAACTGTTGGCGCCCAGCCAGAAGGGGTGAAGATCGGCGCCTGCACATCGAAGATCGCCATCGTTGCATCAGCACAGGCCTTCGTCAACTCTTTAGTGCCGAGTGCTAGTAAGCATTCCACATTTTGGCAACCCGATACGTCGAGGACCGAGTCGAAAGTGCTCTGCGCGATAGACAGGGGTTGCGAGTTCCACAAACTGAACCCGCCCGACTCCATCACAGCGGCGTCGAAGTAAGGCGCACTGCCACGCATCAAGAGATGGCTAGAGACGCTTCCGGCGCCAGCGCTCTCTCCGAAGATGTTTATGTGACTGCTGTCGCCCCCGAAGGCGGCAATGTTTTCACGGACCCACTTAAGCGCTAGGCGCTGATCCAAGATCCCGAAATTGCCTGTACCGCCATCCTCCACAGTGGCCCCCAGTTCCTTGGAACCCAAGAAGCCGAAAATATTGAGCCGGTAGTTGATGGTGACGGTGATGATATCATTCCTGAAGCTGCTGAGAGCAGTCCCATTGTAGAGGGATCCTGAACCCGAAACGTAGGAACCCCCATGGATCCACACGGCAACGGGGAGGGGAAGTTCTGAAGATTCGGACTTGGTAGGAATGTAGACATTGAGAAATAGGCAGTCCTCTTCCCCGGCGTAAATGGGCTCCATGGGGGTCGCTCCAACTGGTTGAATGCATATTGCCCCGAACTCCTCTGCCGATCGCCCTGCTTTCATCTCATCTGTTGTCGGAACATAATCTTGCGGGGGCTGCCACCTGAGGCCGTTCACGGGGGGCTGTGCGTAAGGAATGCCGCGGTAGATCATTTGCCCCGAGCCCTCCTCAGCAGTGCCGACAAGTTTCATCCCATTGGAAGGAAGGATAACGGAAGGGGCGTCGTCAGATTTGGCTGATGAGATGAAGGGAAGAAAGAAAGCAAGAAGAAGAAGAAAGTGATTGGGGAGGAAGAGCATGTTTAATTCGTAGTTCGAGTTTGGTGCGTGATATTCCTAAGTTACGTGACAAATTTTGTGGCAAAGGAGGTCAATTTGTTGAGGGAATTATTTCGCTGAAAGACAGAATGATAAATTGCATTTCTTCGGTGTTCATATGATAATTCAGGATTGTCCACCACCTCGGGAATATTTTAGGAAACATGTAAAAAATCATGAAATTTAGTTCAACAAAATAAATAACAACTTGGGAATTTTTGTAACCTCTTTACTTCTTTGGCGGCGACGACTTCTTCTTCTTCGACAACGATTTCTTCTTCTTCTTCGTCTTCATATCAGTCGTCGTGGTCGGAATGTGGCTAACGAACTGATTGAAATCCGGCGTAGAAGCGAAGAAGAGCTTATCATTCATGTCCTTGAACGCCGTCGCGCAGCTTGCGTCGTCATCGTCAACTTCCTCATTGATGGCGAACTGCGTTTCAATCTCACCCTTCTTAACCGCAGAATCAATAGCCCTCCGATACATCTTCATCTTCATATCCAAAGCTTTATCTCCCGTGTCCTCGATAAGCGGCATGCCTATGAGCTCCCCCTGAGTCTGGAAGCTGTCGTCGTCGCCTACTGCCTCACCCTCGACTCCACGACCACCAGGCACGGGCATCTTGTGACCGAGTTTTATATTCCCAGAAACCTGAGAAGGAGGGGATTGGAGAAGTAGAGGTTGACATAAACATAGTGTTAGAAAGTTCGGCTTATTAAAAAACACCGACGTTAAACCTCATCACGCCTCCCACACGCGTTCAAACATTCTCACCTTAATCGGAGGTTTAACAGGCTGATACGCCCCCGGCCCCGGATTTTTATCCGTAACATCAAAAAGTCCAAACTGTTTCCCCGTCCCGAAAGTCCCTCTCCCCCTCCTCCTCCCCTTCTCCTCCTCCAATTTAACCTTCTCCTCAATTTCAAGTAATTTCTTAACGTAGGAATTACTAACCGTAATCCTCTTTGTTTTCATTTCATCGAATCTAGGTACCACACCGAACCCCCTTGATTTATAACCTTTCTGTTCCGATAGAATTTTTTCAATACGCATACTAGCGTTTAAACGATTACATCCGATAGCTTTAATACCTTTAGAATTAATTTGAGGTGAATACGTTCCTGGACCTGGGATTTTTAGTCCTCCTTTACCTAGAGAAGGGGCGGGAGTTTTTTGGAAGGTGTAACTTAAGGTGGAAGGTTTTGAGGGGGTGGGGATGGAAGAGTTTTTGAAGTAGAGGCCGGGACCGAGGTTGTCCTGATTGGAGTTTTCAGAGGAGTGGGGGAGGGAGGGGGTAGGGGGTAGGGGGTAGGGGGTAGGGGGGGTGGAGTTAGTTTATAACGTTAACGTATTTCATCGAATTCCTTCCACTTCCTTTTTTCCATTCTTCATCTCTCCAACGTAAATTAAACACAGTACTATATAAACAAACATCTTATCGTCTTTGTAACCTCACCTTAACTTTCTTCTCCTTCTCCCACCTTTCCGATTTCGACATATTCGTCAACTTAGCCTTCTCCGATATTCTATAAGTCTTAGAACTCGCAGGGTCACCTTTCTCGATTTTTCTAATCGGATCAAACGTCTGCTTTTATTGTGAGATTTACATTTTTACACGGTGCTGGGGGGGGGTGGCGTACCTTTGAACCTTTGTTATCGCATGTTATTGAATAGGATGTACTTGTTGGATCTAGATGGGAAATGTTGTTTAAACCTAAATATGAACCGTACTTTAAAAAAACAACAAAAAAAGATTTGAACGTGTTAGAACGTTGTAAAAAGACACGTCCTCTTCCAAAAAAACCTCTCTCGATCTCTCACCTCGTCTCTCGTAGTCGTACCGAAAACCTTTGAATCTTTCTCAATCTTCTCCACGAATGTGCTCGGTATATTATATTTCGTGCTTGGTGGAGTTGCTTCGCAGACGTTTACGTTGAAGAGGGAACGTTTTGAACCGTATATTAATGAAGCCATTGTGGTGAGAGGGGGGATAGAGGGATTAGTTTTAGGGGAGAGAAAGGTTTGGACGGACAAGTCGAAAATGTAAGAAGCTTTTTAAGGTTACAGGTGGAATTGACGACGCCTGAATTACGACGGTTGTAGAATGTGGAAGGAAGAGGGGACAGGATGTTGGTGAAAGCTCGAAGGCAGTTAAGGCTGTTGGTCTATTTTATTAAAGAGGTTCAAGAACGGATTCTGTTTTAGACGATTGGAAATGGGAGGGAGGTTGGGGTATGGGGTGATAAGAGAAGATGTTATTGTATTTATTGGAGGCGTTTTATGGATGTTCAGGGACTCTGGTGAAAACACTCGAGACCATTTCAGCCCTGATTCCAGCGATCCAGCGAATCATCAATTTTAGGTATGTTTTTTTTAACGTTACTATCGTCGGACTGTTAGTCCCTTGTCCACTTGTAGTATAACGTTTCGTATCATATTGGACACATCATATACTATGGGACGTCCGTTTTATGTTGTATTTGTCTCTGGTGCTGCCTGCAGTGCACCATCGTTAATATCGTCCCCTAATCTCCATGTTAAGGGCATATATATATGACTTTTATATGGCTTTTATATAACGTTATAATATATACGCATATTTTAACGTTATAAGAAATATGTAAGAGGAGTATCGTTATAACAATTTTAATTAAAAACGTTTATACATTGTGTAAAAAGGCCTTTTAAGTTGATCGCGATTTGCTCTACGTTTCTTTTTCTAATCCCCTTACTCCCTCCAGCTTTTATTAAAAAACTCAACATGTCAGCAATGTTCCGTATCCCCCGTATTTTCGGTTCAATGAAAGTCCCTATCTTCGGTACTCTCGATCAAGCTCTAAACTTCGCCGCCCACAATGGTGCAGCTTTACCTCGTTACGCAAAGTGGGGTTTGAGTATCCCTATAGCCGCGGGTTGGTTTATTTGGCCGGCTTTAACGCAGGATTTTAAGGCGGGAATCGGGATAGGGATCACCGTTGAAGAGGAACAGGTGAGAGAAAGGAGCGTAAGGGAGTGGAGTGAAGGCGGGGGTGAGGATGGCGGACACGTGAAAGCTGAGGTTGGGACTGGGACTGGGACTGGGACTGGGAGGAAGGTGTTTTTGTGGACGATGCCGTTGTTGTTGCTTCGTCGACCGTCTCGTGTTCATACTTTGTGAGAAGAGACAGCTCAAATGTGAGCAACCGCAGTTCCAATAATTGAGCTGACTAGCTCCAGGGCCGACTGAGGCAGAGTTATCTTGTCGCTGTAGCCAGTCACGGTGTAGCTGGAGAGCGAGCGACTCGTAGCTGGCGCCGTTGTAGCTATATAAGCCTTTATCCGTGTTTTGAAACCTTATTATTTGTTCTAACAATTGTTGTTGTTTTACATCCCAACAGGAAATCGCTAAAGCGAAAGAAGCTGCCTTAGCAAGTCCAACCGGGAAAGCCCACGTGGACTATTCGGCTACCGGCGCACTCCAGACCTTCTCAACTCGCGGAGGAGTCAAGAATAAATTCATCGTAGACGATGAAGATGACATCGATCAAGTCCCCGTGAACACTGACGAGGAAGCTGTTGCAGCTATCCTCGCCGCGCAAGAGGAAGCTTCTAAAAGTGAGATTAAGGGGGCGGAGAGTGTTGATGCACTTAGGAGGTTCGCTACGAGGAAGGACGCGAAGTATGAGTGGAACTTTGAGGATATTGATACGGTTGGGACGGCTGGAGGAGGGGAGGATGAGGATGAGGAGGATGACGAGGATGACGATGAGTGAAGGAGGTTTGGATAAGGAGGAGGGGGGGAGAGGGGGGGAATAGGGTAGTGATGTAAGAAGGAGAGGAGAAGGGGGGGAGGGGGGAGTAGAAAAAAAAAGGTTAAGTTTAAGGTTTTGTTTCTTCCAAAAATGCAACACCCACAACCTTATATATATATTCCTTTTCAATTATTCAGACAATTACTTAGAGTTCTGAACATCTCCCTCGGCACTCTCCCGTCCTCCCTCAAACTTTCGAGGCACCTCGTTGTGAGGTGTCCTTTCATTTCTAGTTTCATCTGCATTTCGTTTACTGCTTTATCGTTTTCTTCGATTACTTCTTCTAAACTCTTGGAACCGTCGGTTACTATATGAGAGGTCGAAGGGACGTGTAGCGACATCGTGTTTAAATTTTTGTCCCAGTATACGCCGGTTAGGGTGGGGAAGCTTCCGACGTCTTCGAGGTCGAGGGAGTTGGGGTAGAGGCCTATTATTGTGTCGCGTTCTGTTTCGGAGGTTGTCTTGGAGGTTTGGGGGGGGGAGGGGCTACTGCTACTACTGGGGGCGGGCGGCGGTTGAACAGGGTGAAGGGAAGTTGTAAGGTCGGAGAAGAAGCGGACGCCGGGGGAGAGGCCGGAACGGCCCTCGAGCTTCGCGAGGGCTGCCAGGGCGTGGAAGCCTTCGGGGGGGAGGACGTGGCCATTGACGGTCAGTTTGTAGGTCTGGAGCTCGCCTACTATGACGAAGTCGAATTTGAAGCGGCCCTCTTTCGTGGTTCTGACCTCGAGGGTCAGCTGCTCGTGCAGGCCGGGAATCAGCCGCGTGGACGACACCTTGACCGCCAATGTCGTGGCGCCTTCCTCCACCTCGCCAACGGCGTTGCCATCCTTATCCAGCATTTGGGGGGGTTTCAGCCTGAATCGAGCGACATCTGCGCCGTTAGTGCGGAGCATCACGTTCAGATGGTACACACAGTTGGATGAGAGCATGCCGAAATTAGGTTCCTCCGGGGAGAACTGGAACAGAGGTTCTTCATTGTCTACTTCTGGCACAGGCCTTTGAAGAGACTGTGCGAGGGAGCTTGCTCGTATGGTGGGGCCGTTCAGGACGAGGTTACGAGTGTTCGGGGCCACTTGTATTGTGCTGGAGGAAGGCATTTCTTTTGGGACTTGGAATTCTGGCGCTAAGGGATGTGACCGTTTAGAATTTTAAGCATTAAATTTTTGGTCTGGAATGGGACATGTTGTTTCCCTTGATGTTGTTTTAAATTAGTTTGCCGCTACCGGGGAGACAAGACTGTCTATACTTGTGATAGAGAGTATCGGCTGCTCCCTGAGGAAAAAGTCGCAAAATATTTTTTGTTGCTTGGATGTCTATGCACCACGACTCTTCAGCTCCGACTCAGAACATGGGCAACTCATTGGGCTCCCGGCCAGTTATCCGCCAATCTAAATACTTCCGCCAGTATGAGTCTGGCAATGCGACGAAGAGCCTTCTCGGAATGAGCAATTTGCAGTGGGACACGGAAAAGACCGAGGGCTGCTTCTCAGGTGGCAGGGTCCACGATGAATACAACCGCAACCGAGTGCTGCCCAAGAGAGAGGCTGCGGCCCACGATGAATACCTTCAGCAGATGCAAAGTCAAAGTCAGGGGCAGACCGACGCAGAGCTTTTGCAGCTGCAGCAACGTCAACATTACGTCCAACAACAGCAGCATTACGCTTTGCAACACCGCCAATACATTCAACAACTAGAGCAGCAGCAACCAAATCCAAATAACAAAAACAGAGATGCACTCGACGTCTTTATCTCCTCTCACTCTCCTCCACCACAACGACCACAAAGAACTCAGAAACCCGAACCCCAAAACGATTCTAGGTGGCAGACGACGTCACAAAGTTATGGGTCATTTTGAACACTAAAAATACATCGTCCTTTCTTAACCCAACCTAGTACATTCCTGACCTCCCCCCCTCATCATTGTCACTATCATCGTCCCAACTATCATTGACGCCCTTCTTCTTGCCCTTCTTGCCGGCCTTCTTGGCCAGCACCTCCTCGATGTCGATGAACTTGTTCGTCACCTTCATCTGGTCCATGGCCTCCTTCACCGCCGTCTTCCTCAGAAAGTTCTCGTGCTGCATCTGCCGCCTCTCCGCGAGCAGCTGCGACGAGAGAAGTGTTCACGACAACGTTACGTTAGAAGGGTGTGTAGGGTGGGTGTTCGCATACTCGCCCTCGGCATTATGTATCATTATCATAATCTCGGTCGATTCGCTCTCTTGGCACTCGCTAAAGCTCGGGCCTCGCTTCGCTCGGTCTTATTCTTCGCTCGGTCTTATTCTTCGCTCACTCACCTCCTCCTTCTGCTTCCTGATGCTCGCCGTCCTCGCATCATCCTCCTCCATCTTCGCCTTCACTTGCAGCCTCATGAACTCATCCATCCTCCTAATCCTCTCGACGTTCTGCCTCTTGTCCTCCTTCTTGAGCTCCATCTTGAGGTTGCGGATGGCGGCCTCCTCCGCCCTCTCCTCCTCGACGACGTACTTGAAGTGCTCCTTGTCGTTCAGCTGCTTGATGATCCTCTGCTTCCTCTCCTGGAGCTTATTGTGGGCCTCGTTCTTCCTCTGCCTCTGTCTCTCCTGCTTGTCGAAGAGCTTCTTCGCGGCGTCCTCCGCCTTCTTCCGCACGACCTCGGCGTTCTCCCTCTTGAACCGAGCGATCTCCGCCTGCTTGTCGTCGAAGGCCTTCCTCTTGTCCGCCTGGATCTTCTTGTTCATGGCCACGACGGTTTGGATCTTCTCCTCCGCCTTCTTCCTCGCCTCCTCGATCTCCTTGTGCTTCATCTCCCGCTTCCTCTCCTGGTTCTCCTGGACCTTCCTCGCCTTCGCCTCCATCTTCGTCCTGCTGTCCTCGGCCATCTTCTCCTGGGCGGCCATGATGCTGGCCGTCTTGGCTGCCTGAGCCTCCAGCAGCCTTCGCCTCTCCATCTCCCTCTCCATGGCCTCCCGGGCTCGGACCCGCTCCATCTTCCTCTCCCGCTTCGCCTTGGCTATCTCAAACTCGGCCTCCTTCTTTGCCAGGTCCCTGCGACGGGCCAGCTCGTCCTCGTCCCTCTTCTTCTTCTCGTGCTCCCTCGCCCTCTTCTTTTCCAGGGCCTGGGCCTTGAGTTCGGCGACTTTCTTGGCGTGCTCCCTCTTGCGAATGGCGTCGTCGTTCTCCGCCTTTAGCAGCTTCCTCTGCAGCTCGCCCATTTGCTTCTCGTTCTCGACGATCCTCTTGATCTCCTTCTCCTGCCTCCTCTTCATGCTCTCGAACCTCTTCATCTCGTTCTCGAGCATGCTCGATTTAAGTTCTGCGGCCTGCGAGGATTAAAGTACAAGAAGAGTGTTAGAATTAATTATTCATGTATGATGTAGAATGACCTTGACGCGTTTCAGCTTCTCACCTTGCTCTTCAAGGCAGACGTTGGACTGGCGGCGGCGTTGCTGTAACGCAATTTCGTTTGCGTTGTTAGGGTCAGGCCGATAATGATGATGATGAGTGGTAAAATTATGATATTATAATTCAATGTGCTCACCTCTTGGTGCTCTTGCTGGGATCAAACTTGACCGTAGCAGTGACAACCTTCGTCTCGTTCATCGTAACGTTGAAGTTAGTCTTCTTGCTAAGCATAGTGTCGTCCATCGCCCCCCCGCTCTTCACGGCCGACAGGTACTGGCAAATTGCAGTGCGCTCATCGTTAATTATTTTGATGCGCTCCTGACGGCGCATTTCATAGTGATCGTACTTGGCTGGGGGTTGCAGGTCGAGGGGAACGGAGTGGGTTAGGCAAGTGATAAATTTCAGGTGCACACGCGCGGGGAGCAAGCGCAGCTCGAACGCAGAGCCTTCAGAGGTTGGAACAAAAACATTCTATACATTAAGCCGTTGGGGATGGGGGCGGAATGGTAATTGTGTGCGGGAGGCCCATACGCTTTCCGGACCAGGACAGAAAAGCAGCTGCAAAATTCTACTTACCCTTCGCTACACCGTCCACTTTCAGAGGAATGCCCTTCTGCTTGAATTCCTTCAGGTTTTTGGGCAAGAGAGAGGTCGGATCGATTCCTGACCGAAGACATGCCTCTAAAGTGCGGGGACTATTCGGCACCTTGGGCGTGCCCCCGCTCTCGAAGTTCAGAATGGAGTAGATCTCGTTCATTGGGTTGTTTTCTTATTGCTTTGTTCCCCGTGGCTTGTAAGGGTTAGGGTTAAAAAAAAGCAAATAAATAAATCTGTTAAATTTAATAAAAGGCTGGGAATCAGCATCGGGTGAATTTTTGGGGACTTCATACCCAAGCAGAGCAAAGAAAACAAGGGTTAAAAAAATATCTGTCCTGGGGAATTATTTAACAATCTTCGGCCTCGCATTATCGCAATCTGAAGCTGCTTACGATCTTCCTACTTTTTTCCTAACCCCAAATAAATCCGCCCGTACAATTGGATTCACCCCACCCTTTCACCAAGCTACCATCAACCATGAGCTCGCGCCTTCTCTCAGTGACGGTCGTGCAGGCTACCCTTGAGAGTGAGGCGACCGTCGCCTGCACGGTGAAGCTGTTGGACCTCGCGCTCAGGGAGATTGGGAAGAAAGAGGTAAGTAGAGCACCGGGCACAGGTGCACAGAGACAGAGAGTGAGAGGCCAGTTAATAGAGGCCACCGTTCCGTTCCGTTGACAAGCTTTATCTGCCCCCAGCGTCCCCCCCCTCTAACTCCACCCACTCACTCACCCGCCCAAAAAACATAGTCCTTCAAAACTAAAGCTGGCAAGAAAGGGAAGGTGGTCGACTTTCCCGAGCAGACCTTCCAGCTGGGCTCCACTTACAACCTCAGCAGGCCCGACTCCCTGCCCCACTTGCAGCTGGAGCTCGTAACCTCGACGACCATAAGCTCTTCGAAGAAGCTCGGACAGGTCGTCATTCCCCTCGACACCATCGACCAGACTACCGAGAAGCAGGATTCCGTCTATTCCATCACGGAATTATCGGACGGGCAGGCTCTCGTCGCGTCCCTCCGGGTGATTCTGGAGTGGAGCGAGGCGCTGCAGGACGACACCCTCGGGCCGTTGAAGGCCATGAGCAGTGCGGAGGAGATAATCGAGGAGGACCCCAAGTTCGAAGACGAACTTCCCAATGAGTTGCACGTGTCTATCCTCAAGGCCAAGGACCTGCTCGTGATGGACAGCGCCCTGATGGGGAAGGGCAGCAGCGACCCGAGGGTCGTCGTCACCGTGGGCGGCGTCAAGAAGAAGACGGAGGTCATTCACAAGAACTTGAACCCGATCTGGAACGAGAAGTTCGTCTTTGAAATTACCGACTTGGAGTCTGCCGTGCAGATCGTCGTGGAAGACGAGGACTTCGGCGGAGTCTCCGCCGATTTCATGGGCAAGGTCGTTGTACCGCTCTTACAGCTGCAGAGCAAGAAGCCCATGAGGGCCTGGAAGAGGCTCGGAAACAAGGCTGCCAAGTCGGACAGCACCAAGAGGGGCGAGATCGAAGTGTTGCTGCACTGGAAGTACAACCCGCAGGCGAAGCGCCGCAAGCAGGTGAGGAACGAGTCTCCTCCCTCCCCCCTCCCCCCTCCCCCCTCTCCCCTCCCACCCCCCCCCCTCCCCCAAAATACATTACAGTACTAACTCTGCCAACCCCATCCCCCACACACAGTCCTCCTTCGGTTTCATGAACTCCTTCGGGCTCAACGCCGAGGAAAGTGACGAGGAGGCAGATTACGACCCCGCCTCCCTAGAGGCCACCCCCAAGACGGAGGAGGAGATCAGAAAGGAACAGGAGGAGAAGGCGGAGGCAAAAAAGAAGCAGATGGAAGAAATTGGCGACATCCAGATCAAATCGGGAGACTACCAGATCCAGGTCCACATCATAGAAGTCCGCGACCTCAAGGCTGAGGACACCACCGGCACTTCTGATCCCGTCTGTTACGTCGAGGCCTTTGGAGAGAAGCAAAACACGCCGGTGAAGGAGAAGTGCCTGTCAGCCGTCTTCGATGAGCGTTTCATCTTTAACTACAGGGACATGGACAAGGACACGTTCGATGCGGGCCAGATCAGGGTCAACGTCATGGACGCCGATTTTGGCAAGCGCAACGATATGATCGGTTCCTTCGTCGTCGACGCTAGTTTGATTTACTTCAGACCTAAGCACGAGTTCTACAGAGAGTGGGTTGCCCTGGTCGACGACACAAGTCTCGACGACACGGGCGTTCAGGGATACCTCAAGCTGTCTATCAGTGTTATCGGGCCGGGTGACAAGATGGTCACCCATGATGAGGAGGACGACAAGGCTCGTGAGAAGAAGCGGGAGGAGGAGGAGGGCATCAAGGCCTCCATCCCCCCCACCGTCAAGAGGAAGACTGTCTGGCTCGTCACGACCATCTTCAGGGCTGAGTACTTGCCGGTGATGGACTCGGGGGCGTTTACTACTGCTGGCATCGATGCCTTCTTCCAGGTCGACTGTGGCACGGCCATGAAGAGGACGAGGAAGAACAAGTGCCTAGGAGAGAGGGCCTCGCTCAATCCGATTTGGAACTCCGAACTGTGGATTCCCGTCACGCTGCCCATCATGTCCGACATTGTTCGATACACGGTCTGGGACTGGGATAGGATGGGTAACGAACTCGTCTCCACCGCAACGGAGAAGTTCAACCAACTCAACCGCGACGAAAACAAGAAAACTCCTCCCCACTGGAAGAACCTTTACGGCGCCCAAATGAGAGGCTACCCCCCGGCCCTCAACAAAAATCCAGAAAAGCTGCACTATAACAAGTACCCGGGCAACGCCCCCCACTACCGCGGCCGCATCCTGGTGTCGGAACGCATTGTTGAGGAGGCCCAGGCGCCGCCGAACGGCGATGGGTCTGCC
Source organism: Triparma verrucosa (assembly GCA_030267905.1). Taxonomy (NCBI): domain Eukaryota; class Bolidophyceae; order Parmales; family Triparmaceae; genus Triparma; species Triparma verrucosa. The sequence continues at coordinate 36,929 of BRXX01000243.1, forward strand.
CGAGAGATTACCCCCTTCCGCCTCAAGCTGAAACAGGGGATCAAACAGTCGCAGCAGCCGGCGCAGGAGACTTACAAGTTCCGCGCCATGATCATTTCAGGCACTGAGATACCCATCTTCAAGCGCGGCCTCCACACTAGAAAGATGCAAATCAAAATCCAGTGCGGAAGGAACGAAATTTACAGCAAGCGCGTGGAGAACAAGAACGGAGTCTGCGAATGGAACGAAATGATCGAGAGCGAGGCCTTCATTTACCCCAAGGATATCGACCAGTGCCCCGACATCGTGGTCTCCATCTGCAAGGGAAAGGACGTCGATACCATTCCCATCGCCTACAGGAGGTACAAGTTCAGGGACATCGTCGAGTCGAACTTCGCCGCCGACGCCGGCTGGATCCTCTTCGAGGAGGACAAGGCCCTGAATATGCTCGAAGACGGCCAGTTCCCCGGGAGTGCCCTCATCCGCTTGGGGGCCGGCCTAGCAGACGATGCCGACAGGACCCACCAGGAGTGGGACGCCGCGCTCAGCGCGTCCTACCGAAAGACGGCCTACCAGCTCCGGTGCCACATCTACCAGGCTCGCTCCTTGCCGGCTTCCGACGCCAACGGCCTCATGGATCCCTACTTCAAACTCAATTTCAATGGTCAGCAGTTTGAGGCCAAGAACGCAAAGAAGTGCAAGAACGGTCGCAGGGACTACCAGGTGCCGAAAATGCTCCGCAAGAAGACGTGCGACCCCCTCTGGTACGGGACCGTCTGCTTCGATACGGAGCTCCCCGAGCCTCAGTTCTTCCCTCAGGTGAACTTTCAGCTCTTCGATTGGGACGGCTACACTGGCTTTGACAAGGACGACTACAACGGCTGCTTCAACGCCGCGCTCACGGAGGACAACATCTCCGATGCAGAGGATAGCAGCGCTCTGAAACCTCAGTGGTATTCGCTCATGAGAGAGGAGGAGGGCGACTCGGAGGGTGAGGTCCTGGCCTGCTTTCAGCTGATCAAGAAACGCGCCCCGGAGGTGTCCTTGACGGACCCTCCCAGCATCAAGCCCCCCCTGCAGAAGGCCTTCATCGAGATCGTTGCCATCGGCTGCAGGGACCTTTCCCCTTTCAACATGCTCAACATGCAGTTTCCCAAGGTCGAGTTCTCCGTCGACTCCGACGAGGGCACCATCGTGGAGAGCACGGACAAGAGTAAGCGCCCGAGCGGTTCGAACCCTAACTACCTCCAGCGCATCGTGATGGAGGTCCAGCTTCCCATCGACCCAATTTTTGCTCCGCCCATCACCGTCAAGCTTTACGACTACCGCCTTGCAGGCTTGTCTCAGCCCATCTGCGGCGTTTCCAAAATTGACATGAGTAAGAAATTGCCTTGGGCCGAGGGTTACATCAACCCCGCATTGGCGGGCAGGAGAAAGGACGCCAGAGAGGCCTCCACTGGGGTTGCCGTAGAGAAGGTTGTCAAGAAGAAGAAAAAAGTCAATGGCAGGTATGTCATCGAGGAGGAGGTGCAGATGGCCCCGGAGGAGGTTCAGGGCGATCTCATCTCGCCAGTCGCGCCGCTTCTCCCGAAGGAGATCAAGAGCGCCATTGAGGAGAAACTCGAGGCCCCCGACACCGGGGCCGGCGTCTTTGGTGCCCTCAAGCACATCAAGGCCCCCCCTCCCAAGGAGGCCATTGAAAACAAGGGCAAGAAGGTGAGAGAGAGCAAGAGCCGTCACGAGCCGTCACGAGCCGTCACGAGCCGCCACGAGCCGCCACGAGCAAATACTAATTCGCAAACAAAAATATTGCATGCGCTCCTCGCAGCGTTCGTCGGTGGTCGATAACGGCGGCGTCGGGCAAGTGTTGGGTCAGGGGGAACTCACCGATGAGGAGATGTTGAAACTGATTGAAGAGCACGAGATGGAGGACGATCAGACTCAGAGGTACATGCTCGGCAGAGAGAAGCTTCCCGGAGAGCTCGAGGAACTCTTCCCCACCAGTCCCTTCGAAAACTTCTCCTTGTTCCGGGGACAGGGATCGTTGAAGAAGGAGATCGGAATTTTCAAGGGCTTGATCAGGGTGGTCAGGGACGAGAAGGAACTCGAGATCAAGAAGGAAGGATCGAACCACGGCGGGATCGACATGACCGAGTTGTTGAAGCCCAAGCAGTACACGGTGAGGCTTTACGTCCTCCGAGGGCTGTCCCTGGCCCCCATGGACATAGGCTTTATGGGTAGGCCTGGAAAGAGCGACCCCTACTTGAAGGTGAACGTCGGAGACGACAAGTTTAACGACAAGAAGAACTACGTTTCCGACGTGACAGAAGTCGACTTTTACAAGTGCATTGAGCTCCACACTGAGCTCCCCGGAGCAGGCCAGCTCGAGATCGAGGTCATGGATTACGACGCCTTTGGTTCCGATGATCTCATCGGCAAGACCGTGATCGACTTGGAGGACCGCTGGTTCGACGACCGGTGGAAGAAGCTAGGCTCTGAGAATTACAACAAGCAAGATGGCAAGATGAGGTGGAACACCAAGCCCTTGGAGAGGAGGAGTCTATTCACCGACACTAAGAACACGGAGCAGGGACAGATCGAGTGCTACGTGGACATTATGCCCACGCCCGTGGCGGAGATGTTCCCCCCCGATGACGTTGCCCTGCCCCCGAAGCAGACCTTTGAGGTCCGCCTCATTGTCTGGAGGGCGAAGGAGATGATCAGCATGGACGTCATGGAGGACATGAACGATTTGTACTTCGTCGGATGGGTCGAGGGCAGCAAGAAGCAGAGCACCGACATTCACTGGAGGGCCAGGAACGGAAAGGGCAGCTTCAACTGGAGGATGAAGTTCGACGTCGAGCTCGGCCACAACACTCAGGCCATGAAGTTCCCGTACTTGCACCTGCAGGCGTGGGACAAGGATCTCCTGAAATTCAGCGACTGCATTGCCGAGAGCTTCATCGATTTGGGCAACAACTTCAAGCGCGCCTACAAGAAGAATCAAACCATCGAGGTTTACAAGAAGAGGAATTTGAAGAGGGAATTGGAAAGCATCCGCTACGCCAAGGCCCAGGAGGAGAAGAGGAAGAAGAAGGAGGAGGAGAAGAGGAGGGCAGAGGAGGCCAAGCAGGAAGAGGAGAGGCGAGTGCGTACTGGATATCGACGTACATGCCCGATACTTCCATACGTAACGTTGCTGCCAAATTATTTCGCCATTTCTAACGTCACCAACGCCCCTTCCATTGCGACTCGCTTCGCCCGTCGCAGGATGATCGCCGCGGTGAACGCTGCGGAGCCCGACTTGGAGATGGGCGTCGGGGGGCACAACGGCAGCATCTCAAGCCTCGGAGGCGACAGCATGGGGCTCGAGGAAGACGGAGTGCAGTTGGTTGAGCGCGGCGCGCAGAAGTCAGACGAGAACACCCCGCTGAAGTCGAAAGCGAAGGCAAAAGTAAAGAATAAAAAATCAGCCATCGGTGACGTCACGGAAAGGGCGTCCTCCTTCGCTAATTCCTTCTCCAACAAGGAGATGAAACGCCGCGCCAATGAGGATTACAAGAGGAAGAAGGAGATCGCCAAGGAGAAGCACAAGAGAAGCGCCCAGGCGGACAAGGACGAGCTTGAGAATTTGCTAGGCAGCATGAAGGAGCTTTGCGGAGTCGGAGAGGATCCGCCCAACAGCACGTGGGTGAAGCTCATGAGGAAGGACTTCGAGACCGGCGAGGACGAGGAAGTGGGACAAGTCGCCATCTCCGTCAGCATCATTCCGAAGAACTTGGCCGAGAGCAACCCGGCTGGATTTGGAAGAAAGGAGCCAAACAACGATCCGTACTTGCCCAATCCATCCGGAAGGTTGAAGTTCACTCTGAATCCTTTCTCGATGGGAACTCAGCTTTTCGGGCCCGCCATCTGTGCCAAGGTCGCGTGCTTCTGTTGCTGCATATTCATCGTCTTGCTCACTTACTTCATTGCTCCGTACCTCAACATCATCATAAGTCTTTCCAAAGATTAGAGTTAGAGTTAGAAGAGCGGGGAAGAAGGTTAATTGGAGCGGGGGAAAGGGAAAGTGTGGAAATGTGTGGGGGGGGGAGAGAAAGGGGTGGGGGGAAGTATCTAAGTTGAGATTATATATTGCTTTAACAACAACCTTACTTTTTTTAAGTTCACCGCCCTTCACCCCGCCCCCTCTTGCCCACCCCGCACTCCAACCCCCATTTCCCCCTCCCCCCGTCCTGTCTAGTACTTACAACATCGTGTTGGCGTGCTCTTTCTTCACTATCGCACCGCCGTTGACGATCTTCATGCCGCTGTCTTGAGTTGTTTGAGTTTTTGAAGGGGCCGAGGCCCGCCTTTCCCTCTCTTCCATACTGTTGGAGCGAGATGCCCTGCGCTCCTCCTTTTTTTCCATGGTATTGGCGACCCTGAAGAAATTACCTGCTGTGTCAAGGAGCTTCGTACCTCCTCCTTCTATCGAGCAGACCTCTGCCACCTTCTTCACCTGCCAGATGGCCTTCCTGAAGTCCATCAGCTCGGTGTGGGTCAAGTGGCCGTTCTTGGTGTTCATGGTGGCCTCGATCTTGCGGATCTTCTGAAGCATGAGAGTCTTCAAGTCCGAGGAGTCGGAAGCCGCAAGGGCGGCAAGCTTTTGCTCCTCAGACATGTTCTCCTCGTCGTCGAGGGCGCCGTGGAGGGGGTCCTCCTCATCCGGCTCGACTTCGTCTTCTATATCCTTCGACAACCATCTCGGGCCGAGAACCTGGATGAAGATCAACCCGAGTGGGGCGGTGAGGAGGATACTCAAGACGGCCGTGGTGAGAATGTCGTACCCCCACTTCTCCCATTTTTGGTACTGTGACAAAGACGAGTTAGTATTAAAGTCGGTGAATACCGATGCCACATTTCCAGATTCTCACCTCCTCCGTAGTGTACTCGTCATTGTTCTCCATGCTGCGACGAGCAAAGCGAGTCGCAATAGAAGGGGCGTTCGTGTCGTTAATAACGGCGGTATAATTTGGCAGCAGCGACTTTACGCATGGAAGTATCGACCATGTACGCCCTCAAGCAGTCTCACCTTTCCTTGATTTTGTCGAGGGGCACAGCGCAGAGGGCAGCCTGGACGGTCGCCTTAGGAATCCAAGACAGAGCGACGAACCCCCTCTCCTTTTGGGTGAGACCCTTGCCATAAGTGGCGAAGAATGCAATGGGGAGACGGAAAAGTAGACCGAAGCAACACACGAGGATGGATTTGGGGATAGTCTCCACGGGGATAAGGCCGAAGTCAAGAGCGGTACCGATGACCCCAAAGAGGAGAGGCTGGCAGAGGAGGGACCAGAGAAGAGCGAGGTCGCTCTCGGCGTGGTGGATGTAGTGCTCGTCGGCGCGCTTCGCTAGCAAGGCAGGCTTGCCCTCACGCCAGCAGACGGAGCCGACCATTCCCATGATCAAGCCGCCCATGGCTCCAGCTCCAGAGAAGCCCTGGCGAAGCATTCCGAACATGAAGAGCATGCCGAGGCCCAGAACGCACGCGGATCGCTTCCAGCGCTGTGTGTGTGTGTGTGTGTTGGGGGGGGGGTTGGGGGGGGGGGGTGAGAAGGGGGGGGTTAGGGGGATAATCTCTGTCATGGGTGCACCTCACCTTGTTCCATATCCTGGTGGCGGAGAGGACTGCGCCGCCGGTAAAGCCGAGGAGAACGCCGAATATTATTTCTAATGGGCCGTGCATGAGCGTCATGGCCATAGAGTGATCCTCCCCGTGAGAGGGAATCGCGAAACTCACGGCAATGCTAAATCCGGAAATGGCAACCACGTCATCGAAGGAGGCGGCAGCGACGACCAGGGAAGGGATCCCCTTGTTGATGCCATAGCCCGCCTTCTGGAGGTTAAACATGCCCACGACGACGACGGCAGGCGACACGGCGGCGAGGATGAAGCCCATAGAAAGGGCCAGAGGGAACTCCATGTCGAAAATGACCATTCCTCCAATCGCGACCACAAAGGCCTCAATGATTCCGGGGCAGGCGGTGAGGCGGACGGCGGCCATGCCCGCCTTCTTGACTGCAGGGATGTCGAGCTCGAGGCCGGACCTCATCAGAATGACGGAGAGACCGGCGGCGCGAATTCCCTAAAGAGAAGATGGTTTGGGTTGGGTTAGTGGGTTAGTGGGTGGGTTAAGTAAATGCATTACGGATGGAGTTTTTGTTAAGTGTAACGCACCTCGCTCCAGGACGCAGGGAGCTCAGCGACGGGATCGGACATTCCGGGTAAGTACTGCCAGTTCTTGAGAACCATGCCGGAAATGAGCATGCCGAGAAGAGGAGGCATGTGGGCCTTGTCCATCAAGAAGCCTCCGACAAGACTACAGAACCAAATCAAAGTCATGCAAAACATCCCTCCACCTGGGAGCATATTGTCCTCGCCGATCATGAACAGGAGGGCGTAGTAGAGGACTACGACCATGAACATGTGGCCCAAGACGTCGAAGAAACCAGAGGACTGAGCCTTCTCAAAGTTCTTCACGTCGAGGACGTGCTCGGCCCACTGGCGGGTGGACTTGGTGAAGTGCGACGTTCTAATTTTTGTGGTGGGGCGGTGGGATGGTTCAGTTGGGATGTACGAAGGGGTGGGGTTTGGGCCTGTATCTTCTCACCTCTCGGAAAAGAAGCTCCTCCTATTCTCGACATCCTCATCGGTCTCGGTGTACTCGTGACTGTGGTCCCCATCTTCGATCTCGAAATGGGCCATCTTGGGAGATTGCGGAGTGCCGTTTTCCTCTTTCCCCTTCGGTACCCCCATTTGGGAAGGAGGTTTGCTGCGGGCAAAAGGGGATGGTAGGGAAGGCAGGGTTCTTACTGGGGCGGTAAGAGGAGGGAACGGAACGGAACGGAGGGTGGTGGGTGGGCGGCAGGTAAGGCGAGGGGTGAGTTAATGAGAGAGGGGGAATTGAACGTTGGAAAGGGGAAAATATTGTTCACAGTTTGGGGTGTATCGGTTTGGGGTGATCCGACCCAAGGGGAGAAAGTGTGCGGAGGGCGTTTTAAGCGGGGTCGATTTGATTGCGCAGCGCAGCCTATTTGGTTTGAAGGAGGGGGGCTCGTGAACACCGGGAGTGAAACTTACATTTGTGGGCTTTGTTTGCGCTGCTCTAAAATTTCACGGCCGGATATCATTTCGTTTTGGCTGGCAGATATCTTGATTTAAATTCAAGTGAGTTAGTGAAGTGAAATGGGGCAGAGGGTGAACTTGCAACATATGCGCTCGGTTTGTGGAAGCAAGCCGTGATTTGCGTTGCTGGATTGATTGTTTTGGAGAGTTGTGCCTTGCTTTCAAAACTTGCAGGGGGTTGAGTTGGGGTTGCGGTGCTGCGATATTGTTGGCGATTGGAGACTCGACTATTTGACTCTAACTCGGTGGCGTGTACCCTTTCCCCTTATATAATTCCTCAGCTTTACACAATGTCTGCTTCCGTTATTACCATGGGCTCTAAGGTGGAGGCCCTCAAGGATGGAGCATGGGTTCCCGGAACGGTCCTTGGGGTCCACCAGGACGCCTTCGACGTTCTGTACGAAGGCGGCGAGGGAGACATGATGAAGCCCTCTGCCGAGGTCAGGATCTCTGCGTCTGCGGAGGCTGGTGTTGGCATCTCTTCTGCTGAGAAGAAGAAGAAGAAGAAGTCTTCTAGCATCGGGTGGAACGCCAGCGCATTCGCGGACGAGGGAGAGGCGGTGCTGGAAGAGAGTGGGGGGGGAGAGGAAGTTGGGGTTGAGGCGAAAAAGGTTTCAGCACCAGTTGTGTCGGTGTCGGTTAAGAAGGTGAGGCAAAAACATCGTAGGAGCGATGAGATGAGATGATGAGAAGGCGCTCTTATTTTTACGTAGTGCTGCGTAGTCGTATTTCACCCCCCTACATTTCCAACACCGACAACCCACTCAACATTTCATTCCTCAGGATTTCAACCCAATGGTCGGAGATAAGGTCGAGTGCAGGGACTTCGTTAGCAAGGAGTGGAAGACGGCGAGGGTCGTGGGGATGGACGAGGAACTGAAGACATTCGACGTGCGCTTCGAGGACGGCGTCGACGCCAAGGGCGTTCCTCAGAATCTCTTGAGGGAGAGGCAGAAGAGGAAGAAGAGGAGCAAGTCGAGTGCAAGCGGAGGAGGAGGAGCAAGTGCTGGATCGAAGGAGAACATAATTGGTATCAGCAACAATAACAATAACGATGGCGTGAGCGGTAGTAGTGCGAGCGTTAGTGAAATCACTGGTCTGTGCAAGGGGCTGAACCAAAAGCAGCTTCTGTTTGTTCGCGATATGATCAGGGGAATCAAGGAGTTGTGAAAAATGATAAAATAATAGGAAGTAAGAGAGAGAACCTACAAAAGAATATCGTACTTTATTTTCTATATTAGTGAGACTCCGAAGTACAAAGCACAGCTCGCGGCCAACGCCAGACTAAGGGCGTTCAAAGTTAGGCCGCTGGCAGAAGAGCAACCACACCTTCCAATCGCGATCCTCAGCTTCTCCTTGGTCTCAAGGTTCCAAGTCCCTCCTATTGTTCGCTGAGGGTCGTAGAAATAACCGTCAGGCAAGGTGACGCCGTCCTCGTGCGTCTCTACACTGCCCCTATTATCCGCGCAATTCACATACATGTCGTCGATGAGAGCTTGGCAGTCCGGGTCCGGAGGGCAGGACTTCTGCACGGGCACGCAGCCGATGCACCTACGCCCGGCGAGGGGATTGGAGTTCTCAGGATCGACAGCCAGCTCGTTGATGGTTTGGATCGTGCGGATGCAGTCGCGCGCCAAGGGAGTGGGTTTTTGGTAGGTGCTTTGAGGGTCGAACTGTGGTGGGGGTATTTTTTTTGCAGGGAGTTAGAGTAGGTTTCGGCTCGAGGAGGTTAGTGTTCAGGGGATTGTTATTGTTATGGGCGACTTACAACCATGGGGACAGGTCGCTCTCCGATGTAATTGGCAGTTCCGTGGACGGACATCAGGAGAATGAGGACGGCAAGCATCGGCGACGACGAGGAGGGTGACATGGAGGTGGGAAGGGAAGAGATCGTTTGGACAAAAAGGAATGAATTAGTTTGGGTGTGGAAATTATGTTTGAGGGTACGGAGGGGTGTGATGGGGTCGTTGGAGCTATAATTTGACTGGAACGAGAGGGTTATTAGTGATTTCCGTGTGGGCGGTTGTCTAGAGTGGTGGAAGCTGTTTGAAGGGATTTGTTATGTTGGTCAAATGACCTGCTTGATTCCCAGAAGATGGGTTTTTATATTGTATATTAAAAATCTTCTTGTTGGTGACATAAGACGTAAAAAAAACTTAACTGCCCATCAACTGACCCTCAAATCCAACCCCCGTCGATAACAACAGGCCAAAACTCACCAGCCAGCGCAAATTCTGTGGAACAGATGGGCAACGAAAGCTCAACCTCAAACGAACAAAATTGTGAACTTGCTGGCGAGTGGGTCGCCACCCGCCACTCTGAATGGAAGAATCGTAACATAGGCTCGCACTCCATGCGCGCACGCATGCCCCACACCAAAATGATGTACGGCTCTGACGGCAACGGCGAGGGCTGGGTGGGCGATGTCTATGTGCATGTATCAGCCACCACGCTGGCGCCAGGCCAGTTCGAAGCTAGGGCGCGCATCAAGGCTCTCCTGTGGCAGGCCAATGACGGGAATTTAACCACCCTGCATGATGGCACGCTCGAAGTAAGATACCCAAGCAACGGCATCCTTGAATATTGGAAAAGAAAAGCTGGCTCTGCTGTGCCAATACCCGTGGCACACCCCGTCCCTTCTGGCCCTCTCCGCCCCATTAAGTTGATGTTCAGGCGAGTTGACAGCTTGGGCATTACGTGGCACTGGGCTATCTGCATGGGCGACTCGATTTACGAAACTGGCGGCTCGATGGCCGTCATCGGGCCAAGGGGCGTTGTCCATGCCAGCAGCCCGCTGGTTACCTCAAAAGTCGCACAGACTGGGACGCGGCCAGAGCAGTTTGACGGCTACGTTGAGAGAGGCTGGACCTCTGCCCAGACGGATGCGGAGGTGGAGCAGTTCTGCACCGAGTGGGTGAACAGACATCCAATGTACGATGTTCGGGGCCCCAATTGCCAAACATTCGCCGAGGACCTCTTCATTCGTCTGACAGGCCAGAACCTCGAATTCTCCAAGTTTGCCGACCTGAAACGAGGCCCGGAAGCGTCCGCCAACGCCGTGTGGCTCAATCCGAGCAAAAAGCCATTCTAAGACTGATTCCGCAAGATTAAATTTAAGATTTATATTTTATTTACAAACATTTTTCTATGTTCACATTAGCCTCTTGCAGACATGGCCGCAACCGCTGGGGCACACATTCTCCGACTTGAACCATTGGCTGGCGCACTCCATGTGGAAGCCGTGACCGCAGCCTATGCAGAGCTCAAAAAGACCCACGACAGGGGCCTGGCAGTAGCAGCAGATTGCGACGCGGGACTTGCAAGACTGACACGCTCGCAGGCGGGTCGAGGGAGGAAGCTGCTTGAAACAGGTGGGACAAGAGGTGTTCGCCGTAGTCGAGGAGAGCGACTTGGACGAGACGGCGTCTATGAGACAGTGCTTCACGGTGTACGTCGCGTGCTTCAGCAAGTTGAAGCGACGGAGGATGTCGATCCAGCACTCGTACACTTCGGTCACCACCTGCTGGTCCATCTCCTTGAGGTCCGTGAGGCAATTCAGGATGGCGACGGCCGTCGGGAGGTGGTTGTGAGAGAGTAAGTTCTGAACTATCAGAGTCACGGAGCGATAGAATTTGGCGTTCCACGAGCCCTGACGAGGAGCGAAACGACGAGTTAAAAATAATGTCGCAGCGTGAGAAGTCCCAACGAGTTGCATGGAACGTGCCTTCTTGAACATTCTCACCTTGACTTTAATGAGGGAACTCAGCACGAGCCACGACTTGTGGGCAACATGCCAGCCTTCATTTTTCGCAACTTCCGCGTTGATTTTGAAGGCGCCCTGAGTTTGAGAAGGTGGGGTGAGATTTAGTATTAGTATTAGTAGAAGGGAGATTTGTTTCATTCTTCCTCACCTCTCCAGTCTTGTACAGGGTCAGGCACTTCAGTACGGTCTCCCTCTCCTTGTTAAGCTTCTTGTAGTTGATGACCGTAGCGGTCGTCCCTTCCTCCTGCGAAGTACCGACGGTCGCAATTCCACCAACCGACATTGCCAGCAGATTCGTGGGGACCATCTTCCTGACCTTCACACCCTGGTTCTTCTCCACCCTTATTTTATTCGGGCTGATGCTCAAGAACGAAGACAGCGTGAGGCTGTACACCTGCGCCCCTGTGTCGGACCATTTCTCGATGGGAGTGTCAGTGATTCCTGTCTCGAAGAGCCAGGTTTCGCACTCGGACATTGACATCATGCTTCGCTTGCTCGTCAGCGTTACGTAAAAATGAGTCGAGTCCTTAAATTATGGGGCGAGCGAAGCATGACCGAGCCAAGGGGTGAGAGCGAAGAATTATAATACAGTAGGACTGGTAGGGTTAGGTTTGAAGGCCGTCGCTATATTCCTCTTACCTTCCACTCGACTTGCCTGATCACCCTTCCAGTGTGGAAGGTCTTGACGCACACTGGCTTCGCAACGGACTGAAGCTTCAGACTGGCGGTCTTCGCGTTTACGCTTCCGCCACGGCTAGAGCTAGGGGAGGAGGTTGTGCTGAGAAGGTTGTAGGGGTAGCGTTGAGGATGAGGGTTTTGAGGAGAGGACTTACATGTTAGAGCGAAGACGAAGATGTGATCGAGTTAAGCTGTCGCTCACCTCGCATTGCTAGGCTTGAACCCTAACGTGAGGCGTCCCGAGACCGTGCTGTGTGTGGTCTGGTGAGGAGAGGGTTCGGGGAGCTGGTCTTCTGAGGATTCAACTCCGTAGTGACTTTTCACTGTTTCGGCGATGTCCCACAGCTTCAGGCGGGAGCCTCGACCGTGCTTGGGTAGGGTTGAGGGTTAGTCGTGCGGTGTTGTATTGCAGTTTATGAGGAGAACCTTTCTTCGCCCTTTCCTCTTCGCGAACATTCCTTGCCCTTTCCTCTTCACGAACTTTCCTTGCCCTTTCCTCTTCACTCACCTCAATCAGCAAATCGCAATTATCTCCTACCCCCCAAACGCAGAACAAGTTCTCGCTCCAAACCGCCCTATATATATTCTGTCCGAGGACGCAGTCGGTCAAGAGGAGGGACCCGTCTTGGGAAGTTTGGAGGAAGAGGGTGGGAATCTTCGGGTGGAACTTTAGACTAGTGGGGGGAGTTTTTGTCGTGGGGAGGGTTCGGGTGAAGGTGTAGTGTGAGTTCAGGTCGGTGTAAGTGTACAGGGTGAGGAGGGGAGGAGTGGAGAGGAGGGAATAAGAGAAGACGCCGGAGTGGGTGGAAAGGTGGGAGGGCAGGTGGATGGTTTGGGAAGGCTTCGGATTGACGGGGAGGAGGAGGAGAGTCTGGATGGGGTAGAGGTTGACGTGGGTTGGGGTGTGCAGCCACAGGTGGGTTTGGGAGAAGGTTAATCCGGAGACGCTAAAGTTTAGAGTTTTCACAGTTGACGCATTTGAGGATGAGAAGGAAGTAAGATCTGTGAATTTACTGCTGTGAGAGAAGCGCGTAGCGAGGATTGGAACGTTAGAATTGCGTAGGAACGCGTAGGAACAGCGATGTTTGGTGAGAGGAGGAATAGGATTACCTATGAGTATTCGGAGGGGAGTTGTTTGAAGGAGAAACGCTCCCCACGTTGCTGTCCGAATTGAAGAGGGGAGAGCCAGGAGCCGTGAGAGGGCTGGCCCGGTCAGAGGAGGGCTTGGACTGCACAGGGGACGGAGGCATGAAGAGGGACTGGAGCGTCCCGGTCGAGGACGTCACGGGGATAGAATTCGACGAACCGGTCGAGACCCTGTTGTTGTTGTTGTTGTTGTTGGACTGCGAGGTGCCCTGGGAATTCGTAGCAGAGTTCAGAGGAGGAGGGTAGTGGTGGGCCATGTCTACCACCACCTTCCGCTGGAAGCCGTCGTCGCCGAAGGAGGTGAGCCACACCTGCTGCTGCTGGCCGGTCGAAGAGACAGGTGCCTTCGAAAGGGAGACGCAGCAGAGAAGATTCTTGCCACGGGAAAAGCTATTAGTGCGAGGGAGGAGGGCAGAGAAGGCTATTGGTACACCTGACCCGAGAGTGGGGAGGTCGAAGGAGGAGGAGGAGGAGGAGAAGGAGGAGACTAACCCTAACCCTTTGCCAGTTTGGATTTTGCCGCTTAATGGTGGAGAAAACGATGGCGATGGCGGTGTGGGACGGTTAGGAATGGGACGGTTAGGAATGGAAGTGGGGGGGACAGATGTTGACATGATGAAAATAGGAGTGCGAGTTCAGGATTGGGCTATTTAATTGTTAAACGGGAAAGCGTAGTGTGCGGACTTGTATGTGTGTGGTGGTTATATTTCCGAAGAGAATATAGTTGTGGGGCCGGAGAAGAGCGTGCGTGGGACCCTAACAGGACAGCGGGGGAAGAAGTGAATAAACTCTGAGAAACTCTATTTAGACCACCTCGAAAATTGGAGGCTGAAAAGTGGTGTTTAAAACGCCGGAAATTAAAGACTGTCCGGGGCAAGGGTTAGGGTTAGGGTTAGGGTTAGGGTTAGGGTTAGGGTTAGGGTTAGGGTTAGGGTTAGGGTTAGG